>PVKB01002702.1:0-258205 GCA_004027205.1 Ctenodactylus gundi | reverse complement strand
GCAACTTTGTTACCAGTCACTGTTTCTCTTCCACTCCCCGGCCCCCACCCCTGACGGTCTGTGAGGCATATTTCAAACACTTTGCAAAGATGAAAGAATTTACCCAGAACGCCCATCTACTTACCATTTATCTACCGGAATTAGCATGCTTAAGTAGCTACTTCTCATCCAGCTTTTCACCTATCCGTCCACGAAAGCAAGTCATTTCGGAGATACGTTTCCAGATACGTTATTGACGTCCACATAATTCACCTTCAAATACTTCCGAGTGCCTGTCGTCAGGTAGATTCCCGTATTTCCCTACAGCTCTTTTCTCGGTGAAATGTGCATCCCCTGAATGAATCCGTCTTAAATATAATATTTGATGAGGTGTAACAAATGCTCATGTCTGCGTCACAGGAACCCCTAGAGCAAAGCATCACCCCAAAAGTCTCCTCCTGCCTCCCTCCAATCAGCACCCTCACCACCCAAGGTACGCGTACTCTGATTTTTTTATCAGCCTTGAATAAAAAGGATGTAAACACACACGTCTTTGCATGAGATGTCTCTCACCGTGCACAATGTTTCTGAGCTTTCCTTCTGCTACAGTGAACCTGCAACTCACTCCTTTTTGATGAATGAGTCGTATTTCATTGAATGACCGGGTCATGGTTCGATTACCCGCTGCGCTCCTCCTGCTCCTGCTAACAGATGCCTAGGTTAATTTCAGTTGGGGGCAATTACAAATAAAGCTGACATGGAGAGTTCGTGTAGCACTTCTGGTAGACATGTTTTCATTTCATTTGGATAAATATCTAGAAAGAAAATTACCACATCACCGGTTACATGCCTGAGCAGTTTCTGAAACAAAATACCACCATTTACCAAAGTGGTTGAATTTAGCATTTTATACTCTCTTGAGCAACGTAAGAGTTCAATCTGTTTCTTCTTGCCCACGTTGGTACTGTCCGTCTCTCCTGGGAATGGCTATGGGGCTTGGGGTATCTTTATTGTTTTAATTTACATTTTCCTGATGACTAGTGATGTTGAGCATTTTTGTTTTTCAGTACTGGAGAGCCAACATGAGTCCTTTGCACTAAGCTACATCCTCCGAAGACTGTTGAGTTATTTTAAATTTCGAGACAGAATCTCACTAAGTTGCCTGGGGCTGGGCTTGAGATCGCCACCCTCCCGTCTCAGCTTCCCAGTGTGCTGAGATTACAGGCTTTCTCCTTCAAGCATCTTTTTAAAATATGATTATTGGTCGTCCATTTATTTCTGGTTGCAAAGGATCTGCCCAAATCTTTTTGCCTCTTTTTCTTGGTTTGTCTTTTTATTTGTGAGCTGTAGGGGCATCTGCATTCTGGATTCTAACTCTTTGCCAGGCATCTGTTTTGCAAATACCTCTTCCAGTTTGTAGGAGCCAATTGGCGTTCTCAGTAATGCCGTATGATGAGCGTGACTTCTTACTTTTCCTAAAACCTGATAGAACAATGATTTCTTCTTTGGCTGTCTTCCAGAATCCTCAGATAACTGGAGCACAGTCACAGCCTTTCAGTCTCTTTCTTTGCAGCTTCCCTGTCCTCTGTGACATTGATACAGTACCTGTGGTGAAAGTCAGATATTCCTAGAGACCTGCCTATTTCTGGACTGACTACTCCATTTAATCGATCTGTGTGTTGATCATTACGCCAGTTCCTACTGTCTGGATTGATGGACCTTTTACAATATGTCTTAGAGACAGCTCACATCAACCCTTTATAACAAAAAAGGCTGCTTAAAAAACTTACAATCCTTTGCTTCTCCATGTAAATTTAAAGTTGGCATATCACCTCCTATAAAAACAAGCATCTTAGAATTGTGGTTGAGATTCCAGTGGATGTTTGTGCAGAACTTTTCAGAATCATTAGATGATCACAACAATTTGGAGCCTTCCTATTCATGAACATGGGACATCTCTCTCGTTATTTATTGTTAGAATTTTCTTTTAATTTTCCCATCGTGTTTTGTGTTTTTGTAGTCTTGCATTTAGTAAGATATTTCTAAGCATTTTGGAACTTGTTGCTATTGTAAGTAAAGTTTTCCAAGTCTCGATTGCTGGTGTGTAGACATACAACTGATTTTAGTATTCAACCCCATATCCTGGCTTACTCCTAAATTCACTTGTTAGTTCCGATACTCAGTCTTCAGAGCAAATCCTTATCCCTTGGCATGCCATCTGTAAGCAACCATGCCACCTGCAGTATATTTCTCTTGCTCCCTGTCCAATCTCCCCACCTTCCTGGCCTTCCTGCTGTGGTCTCAGGTCTAGCAGGTGGTTGAATTGAAATGGTGACGCTGAACATCCCTGCCTTGTTCGCTACGTGAAGAGTGTTGAGAAATAATTCTCCATGACTTGATCACATTTTTATGAGAGTTTTATCTTCTATGCAAGAAATGCTTAGCTGCCTGTGGTTGGGGCATGTCTGTGTTTCCTTGAACTCTGAGAAGCTGAGACAGGAGAATCACAAATTTAGGTCTTAGCTGTGTAACTTAGCAATTAGTGAAACTGTCTCAAAACATTTTTAAAAAGAGAAGCTAGGGAGGTAGCTCAATTGGAAGGTCTTGGATTCAATGTATACTGCTGAGAGAGAGAGAGAGAGAGAGAGGCTTACAGCAGAAGTGACAACCCGTGGTTCTGGATTATTTTGTAGAGAACATTTGCACAGCAAACAGACTAGAAAGGGAGGGATCCTGCCTCAGCAGAAGAGAACAGGCTTGCTTGCCTGCTCCCCAGGACAGCTCAGGTCTCCTGGAACAGGGGACAGGCTAATTTGCTTTGACCCTTGATCATAGCCTGGGATTCCCTTAACTTGGGGTTCCTTTGCTGAGCCACACTCCGGCATGTGGAGCATCCGTGTGGCCCTGGTGGGGCTTGAAGGGAACGGCCCGCTGATGAGGACCCGAAGCTCCTGCTGACTACTGTGCTGTGAGTGATAAACCCCATGTCTCTGATCCAGGAGCCCATGTTCATGTCACCCCCTGCTGAGGACCAGTTATGTTCATAGCATAGTTCTTATGCTGGATTGTAATTCAAATGCTGATTTTCTATGTGGAATCTCTCATCCCCAGTGCAACTGTATTTAGACCTAAGTCCTTTAAAGAGGCAGTTAAAGTTAAATGAGGTTCTAGGGTGAAGCCTTATGAAAATACACCAGCTGGCCCAGTGATAGGGGCCTAGAAGCCCAGCAGTCTAGGAGACTGAGGCAAGAAGATCGTAAAGTTGGAGCCTAGCCCCAGCAACTTAGTTCCTTAACGAGACCTTGTCTCCAAATCAAAAAATAAAAATGGGCTGGGAATGTAGCTCAGTGTAAAGGCCCTGGGTTCTATCCCCAGTACCAAACACACACACACACACACACACACACACACACACACACACACACACACACGAAAAAGTACCAAAGAGCTTTCTTTTCCCCTCCCCCATCAAGCTCCAAGGAAAACTCTACTGGCTCCTGGGAAGTCAGGGACAGGATGTTTTCTGAACCTGGGCTCTGCTGTAAACTTTCCTTTAGGTTTTCAGTCCCCCAGAGCCACGAGAAAATGAATTTTGGTTGTATGAGCCACACCATCTGTAGTATTTTGTTATGGCAGCGTGAACAGATAACGTGACATCCGTGAAGCTGTCAGCGGCTTTTCGTCCTGTGAGGGGCATAAAATCTTAAATCCTTCATATTTTTGACAAGAGGAAAAGGGTGAAACATTCCCCTAAGAAGGATGATGTTGCTACAGGAGTCTTGCAGATGTTTTTAACCCGGTGGAGGGATTTCATTTCTAGGATTATTTTTTTTTTGGTGGTAATTTGGTTTTGCATTGTCTGAGCCTGCTGATTGGATCATTTTTATTTTCTTCTGTTGCTTTCATGAATTCTTATGTTGATTGGTTTGGGGGGAATTAAACCAATCTGGCATCCCTGGAACAAAGTTGCTTAGTTCAGGCATGACATCATGTGTAAGGATCATTGTGCTTATTTTGCTAAGGATTCTGTTTGTGATTGTGTAAGATATTGGTCAGTGATTTTTGTTTTATCATTGATTTCTCGGGTTTTGGTATGAAGGAAATATGAACCGTGTAAAACAAGCTAGAAAGAGTTTTTTCCCCTCCTTTATTTTATTAGGTAGAATTAGTTCGTTCAGACAGTTTTAACAAGGTATCTTAGACTGGGTGGCTGAAACAGTAGAAGTATATTTTCTCATGGTGCTAGAGGTTGAAATTTCATCATAGTTGAGTCCAGTGAGAAAGTGTTCTCTGTGTTCTTGTGTGTGTGTGTGTGTGTGTGTGTGTGTGTGTGCGCGCGTGCGCATGTGTGTGTGTGTGTGTGTGTGCGTGCATGTGTGTGTGTGTGTGTGTAGACAAGAGCCCTTTGATATCTCTTATAAGTTCACTAACCCCACCAAGAGGAGTCCCACCCTCAAGGCCTCTTTTTTTTAACAACCATCTCCCAAAGCTCCATTTCTAGAGCTATCCAAGGGGTTAGGAGTTTAACAGACAATTTGAAAGGGATACAGTTTAATCCATCACACAATTTTAGTAGAATTGATATTATTTCACTCTTAAGTGTTTGATAAAATCTGCCAAAGAATCTCCTCGAGCCTGAAGTTTTCTTTATTGGAAAAAATTTTTAATTATGAATTCCATTTCCTTAATAGATAGAGGGCTATTAACAGTTTTTCTTCTTGAGTAAGTTTTGATAATGGGGTTCTTTCAAGGAACTTGCCCATTTAATCTAAGTTGACAAGTTTCTTGGAAAAGGGTTACTCGTATTTCCTTCTTTATTTTTAATGTTTTAGATCTGATGTTTCTTTTCACTCGTCGTGTGGTGATTCGTGTCTTTCTTTCTTGATGAATTTGACGAGAGGACTGTCACTTTTGCTGGAGTGGAGCTCATGGTGTGTTTTTTTTCAGATGTTCATGCATCTTCAACTTCATGAATTTCTGTATTTTCACTCTGTCTACACACTTTGTTCTTCATCGTCTAGTTCTTAAAGTGGAACCTTAAATAGCAGATTTAAATTTTTTTCTCTTCCCTAATATAAACATTTGAAGCTATAAATTCCATCCTAAGCACTTGTATTGGCTGTCTTCCAGATTTTCATGTGATATATTTTTCACCTCATCAAATAAATAAACATTAAAATGACAAACAAATGTGTCATTTATTTAGAAATATTTTGTTTCTTCTGTTATTCATAGTTTTCTTTAAAAAGATAGGAAGCTTCCAAATATACGCAGTTTCATGCCTCCTGTACTATAGTTAATTTCTAGTATGATATAATGGTCAGAAGGCATAACTCCCATCCTTTTACATTTTTTTAGCCTTGTCTTACAGTCTAGCTTGTAAAACATACCACGTGCAAATACATGAAAAGAACGTGTCGTCTACAGTTGTTGAATGTAGTATTCTACGAATATCAGTTGGGTCAAGGTGATTGGCATTGTTATTCAGGTCTTGACTGAACAAGAATTTTACTTCTGGTTTCTTTATATAGACTAGGGAATTGAAAACAAAAATTAAAGTGAGAGTTTCAGGGACCATTCAAAAAACAATGGATAAAAATGTGCACAATTCTTTTAGTACCTACAGTGCTTTAAAATACCTGCAACTGTCCTCTTGTGTATCTCTCCCATAACCCCACTTCCAGAGCTTGTCCTTGAGATCTGACACAGCTGGAAGGGCTGAATGAACAGCCAGGCAGAGATCCCAGGGAGGGCGCGAGTCCCCTCTGCCACATTATTTCATGCTGCTGGTCACTCCCATCGGCTGCTCCTTGCTCTGCTCTGGGTACCAGAATTTGACCTTGAAGCTTAGATGAGAGATTGAGCCTCTGTTATCATCAGATGCCTGAGAAAATACTTGAGTTGGGAACCAGGAGAAGTGGGTAGGAGCCTGGGCTCAGGCAGCCTCAGCTCTGTGGGCACGAGGCAGGAAGGAAACGGGTGCCCAGAGTTCCTCCCCCTTTAGACATCTTGTCTCTGTGCCAAGTATTGCAAAGTCACCATGGTACTTACTTCTGCTCGGAATCTGTGGGATTGGAAAGACTGCTGATGGAACCCAGTAACCATTCCCCCTTCCTTTAATAACACATCCCCTTCATTTTAGCCAGACTTATGGGTACCCAGACAACAAGCACAACTCCCACACCCTTGCCCAAAGGGGCAGCCATGTGCCTGAGGCCTTCCCTGTAGAATGTGAAGAGAAGGGACATGTGCAACATTCGCAGCACCCTTCAAGGAAACAGGTCTATGCCCCTTCTTTTCTCCGTGAGATGGAACACACGTGGGACACTGTTGAGTCATTGTTTCAGAACATCGACACAGAACACGTTTGAATTCCTGACAGCCTTGAGGAGTGGTGACCCAGGACACCCTTCTGGCTTGGACCTGGAGTGTACCCCCAAAGCCCCATGTATTTAGATGTGCCAGTATAGCTGAGAAAGTGTGTGTTATTTGGAGTAGGGCCCGGCAAGAAGGGTCAGATGCTTGGGGTTTGACCTGGAAAGATTGTATCAACTTGTTGAGACTGGGAGGTTTGCCCAGGGCAGAGCTTTCTGGTGTTTGTTATTGACTTGTTGGCAAGGAAGTCAAGCAGGAACACCCACCCTGGGTGTGGGGAGCCCAAGTGGCTGGTTGAATTAAGTAAAGGAAGGAAGAGGAAACGCTGTTGCAGATTCTTCCTGGGAAAGCTCCAGCCTTGCCTGAGCCTCCGGACTCCCTTGGCTCCTGCCTCACTTGACTTCTATCTGCAGGGTGGTGAGCAGCTTCCCAGCCTCTGCGGTTGGCCTCCAGCATTGTTGGCTGCCCATGAATGGACTGTGTGAGACCTACTGAAACTGTGAGCTAAATAAATCTTCCCTCCGTATTTTATCACAGCAATGAGAAAGTAAGCAAGACACTGTTCTAGGTAACCCAAGATTTTTTTTAAACTAAGAATAAGATTGTTACGGTTTTGGCCTAAAATATCCTCCTGAAGTTCCATGTTTAGAGATGGGGCCTGGGACAAGTGAGCAGGTCACTGGGGATGTGACCTGAAAGGGTGGACTCTTGTTCCTGTCTCCTCCCTTCTCTCTGCTTCCTGTCCACATGTGATCACCCTTTTCCCTCCACCAGGATCCTTCGCCGTGATGTGTCTGCCCTGGAGCCAGCTTACCATAGACTGAACCCACTGAAACCATGAGCCAGAATAAACCTCTCCTCCTGCAAACTGTGGATGCTGAGGTATCTTGTCTCAGTGATGGGATAGCTGACTCCTATGAAAATAAGTTATTTAGGCCACTGTGTTTGGTACAGTAGTCTAACCCGGATTCCAGCCAATACTGGGTCGTACTCAACACAGATGCCCAGGAAGCCACTGCCCATGGGGTGGTATTTGAATTGGAACCTATAGGCCACTTTGAATCAGGATTTCAGGTCCCACCTGGGTAGAGTGTCATCTCTACAAGGCCAGGACCAGCATGTGCTCAGCTCACCCCGCACACCCAGAATGTCTACCCAGGCATGGGTCTCCAGGTCTGAGGTCCATGCCAGAGCCAACCATCCCTCTGGAAAGCTGAGGTGCTGAGGGGAGCTGGGCTGGGCTGGAAGTGTCCCAGAGGTGCTGCCCAACTGGGAGCCATATGGATTAGGGAATACTCAGAGAGGACATCCGCTATGCTTGTGATATGGCTGGTCCAGATTGGTCCCACCGGGGTAGTGGTGAGGTGATGGACTCTTTAAGAGGTGGGGCCTAATGCAAGGTCATTAGTCATTGGTACATCGCCCTTGGAAGGTACTGATGTCAGTCTACGTGAGTGAGTTTGATGAAAGCAGGCTACTGTAGCATGAGCCCACCACCTCACCTGCTTGCCTGTTCTGTACACAGCTGGTTTCTTCCCTGCTTCTCTCCCTTGTCATGCAGCCAGCGACCCGCACCAGGACATAGGTACCATCTCCTGAACCTCTAGGACAGAAAGCTAAACAAACCTCTCTTCTTTATAAGTTACCCAAGCCTCAGGCACTTGGCCATCACAACACAAAACAGACCGAGACAGCACCAAAGTCAGATCCACTGAGCTGCGGTCGGCTCTAATAGTTTGTGGCGTGGGACTGAGGCTGGGCTGTGGCTCCGATGGCACTCAGGTCCTCAGCCTTGGCCACAAACAGAATCACCTGGGGGCTGGCGAAGCTGTTCAGGTGAAGCCAGGCTGCGGAGGGGGCAGAATCTCCCTGGGTGTGGGGTCCTCCGGTGGTCACCCGTAGGTGTGAGTCCACACAGAGCCTCTCATGGGTTCCACCTTGGAGACCAAGTCACTTATTTGAGTCTTCTTTTCCTCGTTGGGAAAGAATCTCTACCTTGAGGAGCTGAATTGAATCTACCCAAAAGACACTGAAGTCCTAACCCCCTGGCTGCAGGTGTCTCTGTTTCAAAGTAGAGTCTTTGCTGATGGGACCAAGTGAAGATGCAATCATTATGGCAGACCTGCGTCCGCTTCACCAACGCCCCCATAAAAAGAAGTCTGTACACAGGAAGGTGGACAGACATGGGGAACACCACAGGAGGGGTGGAGGGATTTTGTCACACGCCAAAATACTTCCAGAAGTGGGGAGACAGACGAGAATGGATCCTCTCCTGAGGGCCTCCAGAGAGGGCGGGCCCTGCTGACACCTTGGCCCTGGACTCGCGGGAGCGAAGCACATTGGGTTTTCTCTCTCTAATCACCTAGCAAGTAGGCAAGTTGTTAGGACAGAGCTTGGCCTCCCGGCTAAGTGCACCGCCATGAAGGGTTTCATGAGACTTAACAGCAAAGAAGAGAAGCCTTTCCTGTAGTCTGCCCTCGACACGTGAGACTTTACTTTTCCAAGTCTCTTTCTCTTCATATAATGTGACCATGGGCAATGGCTGCATCTGTGTGCCTCGATGCCCTCCTGTGTTGGGGAGTGGGCAGGGGAGGCCCTGTGGCCTAGGATTTATCATGGGACAGGGTGAGTCAAAGGCGGAGAGCGTTAGACTGCGCCTGGCACACAGCCAGTGGGAATACGGAGACGACAGTGGGGACGTGTGAAGGGAGGGAGGAGGGCCAAGGGGTCCTGCCAGAGATGCTGCTGAGGAGAACGCAGGCTCCACGGCTGCTTCATAACGGACCAAACACGAGGAAGAAATCCTATGGCATTTCCATGGGTTGGAAACGGGGGGGGGGGGGGGGAAGGCAGATTGTTCTGGAAAAAAATTCGGGAAGAAAAATGCATGTGCGGAACCTGGGGGGTGGCTGGGGGGTGGGGGGTTGAGTGGTCCGAGTGCCCTCTTCTCTTCTCCCTTCTTGTTCGCTCTTCTCCTCCTCCTCTTTGTCTCCTTTTTGAGACTGAACCCGAGTTCTTTCCACTGATCTACACCCCCAGACCTTTTGTATGTTTTTCTAAGACCGGGTCTTGCTAAGTCATTACACTGCTAGGCTGACTTGAACCTATAATCCTCCTGCCTCGGCCTCTCAGAGTGCTGCGATGATAGACCTGTAACACCACATCCGCCCCCTTGGTTCTACCGCAGCGAGCCTGATACCTGTAGGGACGCTGCACAGAAGGCCTTAGGCCCCTCTGAGTCCGGACCCTGCCGCTCACCTCAGGCCCCGTGGGCTCCCTGGTGTGGATCCCGACCTTCCTGTGTGAGGCATGTTTGTCACAGAACGAACACGGATCAGGCCCCCATGTGTCTCAGCCTGGGGACCTCGGGGTACCCAGGGCACAGACAGGCGGGGTGCAACCTCCGTCTCAGGCATTCAGCAAGGGCAGAGGTCTGGGGAGGTGAGGCTCTAATCACTGTGCTTAATAGCCCACAGGGTGCCGGGCAGCCGTGCACGTGCCTCCGGGTGGATGCCAGGCCACGCTGAGCTCAGGGGGCAGCAGGATAAATCTGCCTTTTTTTTATTGGTGCCTCCGCCTCGCCCTCCTGAGGAAACCTGATTGTCTGGGTGATGCTGGCAGACACGGCCGGAGTGAAATGTTTGCTTCTGGATCCCGCTCAGGGGGCGGCAGGGGCTGCCTCTCCTCCCTGTCAGCGAGCCATCATTAATCCCCCGCGCTTACAGTCAATATCTGATGTCACTTTGCCTGCTTTATGTCGCTTGGTGACCTTCTCTTACTTCGCTCCTAATAAAGATGGCTTCAGTGGGGCTGGAGCTGTGGAGAGGGTGGTAAATCCCAGAGGGCCGCTCTGTCCACCTGCTGGCCTGGTCAGCTGAGGTGTTGCTGTGCCTAGGAGGGAGCCAGAAGGTTTTCAGTTTCTTAAACTTCTCTTGGTGGACATGTCTACAAGCAAGTTCCAGCCCAGGTACTTCCCAGGGGCAATCTGGATGCCAAGATCAGGACTCCTGGAGCCCCTGCTGCACACACACACACACACATGCATGCACGCACACACACACAGACATACACGCACACACACCGTGCAGTATCTACCCTGGCTTCTCCAGTTCTGTCTTCCTAATCGAAAAGCTGCCTACCCTCGGGGATCAGTCACTGAAGTTGTGTTTTTTATTTTTATATTTATTTATTTATTTATTTACTGTGATACAGAGATTTGAGACCAGAGCCTTCACACTGAGTCTTGAGGTGGATGGCAGTCCTTTTTTTTAACTTTAGATTTTAAGACAGGGTGTCACTAACTCATTAAGCTGTCCAAAGTGGGCTCGAACTTGTGATCTTCCTGCCTCAGCCTCCCGGAGTGCTGGGATGACAGGCCGGTGCCACCCAGCCCAAAATTTTCAACCTTGGTCACGCAGAAGCAGCACCTGGGGAGCTTTAGAAAATATGGACGGATGCCAGGATCAAAGCTCAGCAGGCACTTGACCAAAGAGGCCACGTAAATGGCCAGCCAGCATGTCTAGATGCTCAGCTTTGCTAGTCACTGGCGAGGCACAGGGCAAACCACCGTGGGGTCCCTCCACGCCCCACAGGCTGGCCGAGATGCAAACCACTGCCGGGAGCAGGCCTGTCATCCCAGCTCTCTGGGAGCCGGGGCAGGACAAGAGCAATTCCCAGCCCGGCCTGGCCAACTCCGCATTTTGGTGAGAGCCTGTCTCAAAATTTTACAAAATAATGATCATCATCATAAAAACAGGGCTGGGGATGTAGCTTAGTACAGACAACCTGGGTTAAGTCCCTGGTGCTCAAATAAATAAATAAGTAAAGAAATTGTTTAAAATGAAGAGCATGGGAAAGACTGAGCTCTGGTCAGGGCACGGAGGTAGCCGGGACTCTCACTTGCTGTTTGTGGCTGAGTAAATGTCACAATCTCACCTGAATATGATTTAGTATCATCTGAAGGGAACACAGGCATGGTCTCTGACCTGTCACCATCTTGGGTGCAAAGCCACAGAAACGCCTGGCTGTCCCTCAAATGTATTGCCCGTCCCCCAGATGCATCGTCTGTGCGCCCAAGGGCATGTTCAGGAACCTTCCCAGCAGAACCTCCCAAACAGCTCAAACCCAAAGCCAGTCAGAAGCTCATGGGCTGGAGAACTGATAACCAGTGACACATCCGTGCCTGGAAGCACTAGGGGACAATGGAAACCAAAGGCTACCCTGAGTGATGCAGTGGTAAGCTTAGGAAATGACGTCAACACAATGAGGCTGTAGACACACACACACACACATGCACGCACGCACGCACGCACACATGCATGCACTCATACTTTCTCCTTTTTCATCATTAGGAATTCAGCTAATTAGGAGGCTGGTCACTCCTGCTCTCTTGCTGTGGGTGCCAATTGGGTAGTTGTGTCATCTTGAGAACATTTATGGAGTTTTTCATGCTTAGGATTTGCACAGTCATCTCGAAGAATGTTGTATTCCAAAGTATTTCACATTTGAATGTAGAAGTTCCACCTTTGGATGCTCAGAGTCAGTCCTCCCAGGCTTCTGCCCAGGCTGAGTGCTTTGAGGTCCATCCAGGAGCTTCTATACTAGTGAAGAACTCAGGGCGGGGCATCTCAGATTTAGGGAACAGAGATTTGGGGTCAGAGGCTGAAAGCTAAGAGGACAAATTCTCCCCCAAATGTGCTTACACACGTTCCTGACTTTCTCTGGGTATTTTGTTCCATTTTGTTTTGTTTTCAGTGTACAAAAGGGGACTTCCTGTCTACATCGTGAGGGGTTGCGGGGAAGTGACGGGGCCATGTGTGCACGGCATGCCCCGTGGTGCCTCCCTGCATGGCGGGCGAATGTCCTGGGAGGGCAGCAAGCCACGCAAATGACTGTCCACAGTCCACAGCAACCCCTTCACCAAGACAGGCTCCAATCCCACTTCCAGATTCCTTCTGGGCTAGCTGGGGGCCAGGAGCTTTGGCCTGAATGACAGGAAGACTGGATTCCAGTGTGGGATACTGAGAACAGAGGCCTGGGCCGGGCCCCATGGTATAGACTTATAATCCCAGCACTTTGACAGTCTGAGGCAGGAGGACCACAAGTCTGAGGCCCTCCTGGGCACCTTAGTAAGACCTTGTCTCAGTATTAAAAATCACAAAATGGGCTGGGGACGTAGCTCAGTGTGAAGGCCCCGGGCTCAGTCTTAGTGAAGTTACTTTCCCATTGCTGGAACGCAATAGCCAACATCCTGCCCACCGGGTGGCGGGACAGACGGCCACAAAGTGAGCCCTTCCCTGTTTGTCTTCCCCCAGGAAACACTGAGGTGGCTGGAGCTGCTGACACTGCCCACTGGAAGGGGGAACAACTTTTCTGTCTCCACTGGGCTGGGAAAGGGCCATTCTGTCTAGTGGCCGTGCAATGGTCCCAAAGTCCCCATGCAGCCAGGAGCAAATGTATGAGGCTGTTAAAATAGAGGAACATGGACTCACACAAATTCAGCCTCGGTAACAAATGCAAAAGCATCTGTCTGAGAGCAGAGGGAGACTGTGAAGAGCCACAGCGCAGACGCCTTGGTCTTTATGGGCAGTGACAAGAAAGTCTCAGTAACCTTTAAGAGCTATTTGCACCTGCCAGAGACAAGCACGGACTCCCGGCAAGCTGGCCGGTACTCAGTTCCTATTTCCAGAGTGTGTGTGAGGGAGAACAGAGCAAAGAGTGAGATGTCGGGGGAGAGAGCAGCACAGAGAGACAGAGACTGAGAGGAAAATGAAGGACAAGCCACAGGCCCAGTGGCACAGACCTGTAATCCCAGCACTCTGGGAGGCTGAGGCAGGAGGATCACACCTTTAGTGACTTAGTGAGTCCAGGTCTCAAAACAAAATGAAACAAAAATAGCTGGAGAGGGGAGTTCAGTGTGCAGGTTCTGGGTTCGATCCCTAGTACCACAAAAAAAAAAAAAAAGAAAGAAAACAAAAACAAAACAGAAAAAGACAGACATACACATATTTAGGAGAAGTTGGAGTCCAAGGCTGAGAGAGAGCCACTCAGAAGCAAAGCAGAGAAAGCTGTGGTATTCCACAGCAACACATAAAGATGGACAATCTGTCCACTAAAGCCACAGATTCGTTTTGGTGACCTCCTCCCCCTGCCCTGGGAATCCCTGGCTGCTTCCCCACCAGAGTCCCACATCCAGGGCTTCTACTCCCCTCCTTGCCCCAGACCTGTGCCCAAGTGTCTGCACTGAGATTCCCCATGTCCTGGTGATTCTGGTTGGGAGGGAGGCCTCCTGCGTCTCCAATATTCTTTTGGGAAGAGCAGAGGCTTGTGGCTCTAAGGCCACCTGTGGAAGCACAGATCAGAGCAGCAGGATCACCTGGATGGCGGATTCCCTGAGAGCCTCAGGGCTGAAGCAGGATCCTCCCTCTGCCAGGCAATCCTTGGAATTCAGGGGCAGGGTCACTGATGGAACTTCCTGTCCCCAGAATGGGGCTAGACAAGCCCAGCTGGGGCGGGAGGCTAGGGGAATAATCTGGTTGGTCAGAGGGTAGGGGCAAGAGCCACCTCAAGACTGGCAGAGGAAGAATGTCTCCACTGGGCCCACAGCTGTTCCCCCATCGCTCAGGTTACCACCTGAGCTCCACTTCAGATCAGAGGCAGCACTGGACTCTCAGAGGAGCAGGAATTCTACTGTGAGCTGTACCCGTGAAGTGGGGGAGGGATCAAGGTAGCATGCTCCTTATGAGAATCCAATGCCCGATGATTCTCAGGGGAGCTGGAACCGTGATGCTGGCATCACCCTCACCTCCTCTGTCCTCGTTTATGAAGAACTCTCTTCTGTGAAGCCAGCCCTTGTGCCACAACGGTTGGGGAGCATTGCATTAGGATGCTTTCAGCTATAAATCAAGAAATACCCGGTGTAAGCAATGTTTACCATCTGCCTAAGAGAAACCGGGAGGTAGACTATTTCAGAGTTGAGGTACGACTAGTAACTAGGCTCAGTTCAGGTTTGAGGTGAGAAGACGTGAACTCCCGCATCTTGGTGAGAGCACGTGAAAGCATTTTAGAAGCAAAATAAATAAATAACCCGTGAAAAGAAACGGTTGTTGTAGACAACTGGACAGAGGGTGGTTTGTTACGAGCCTTTATTGTGGCGATGGCTGACTGCTACACCTTCAAAATCCTACCTTGCTAGCAGCTAGCCCCTAGCTCAAGTCTGGCCTTGTCTGGAGGAAACAGACCTCCAGAAAGGACATCGAAGGTGGCCTCTGTCCCCCCGCGGTGCTGTCCTTTGCCCTTATCGTCTCCCCCGCCTCCCCAGCCCTTGCAATCTCAGGAAGCTGCAGCAGCCTCTGGCTCTCATCTCTCATGACTGTTTTCATCCAGGCGGTTTCTCTGTTTGAACCACTGTTTTTAGACTGTCGCATTCTGCCAAGGCTGCACAACGCCAGGTGGGACTCCTTATTTGGTGCACGCAAAGCCTCCTCTGCAGACTTTTCCTCCCTAAAAACCCCAGTTAGCCTTTTTTTTTTTTTTTTTCCCAGTACTGTGGATTGAACCCAGGGCCTCACACATGCTGGGCAATGCTCTACCATGGAGTCACACAACTGGTCTTTTTGCTTGCGTAGTGTTGGGGGTTGAACCACAAACCTTCACACTGAGTTACGTTTCCAGTCCTTTTTTTTTTTTTTTCTTTTTGAGACAGGGTCTCACTCTGCAGCTTAGGCTGGTCTTGAACTCACTATGGAGCCCAGGCTGGCCTTGGACTCATGGCAATCTTTCTGTCTCAGCCTCCCAAGCGCTGGGATCACAGGCGTGCACCACCACACCCAGCTTATGTGGTGCTGGGGAATCGAACTCAGGTACTTAGTGTTTGCCCAAGCATTTGCCAGACAAACACTTTAACTGCTAAGCCGTTCCTCCAGCCACTCCCATCCCCCCCCCTTTTTTTTTTTTTTTACTTTTGATTCTGAAACCCAGTCTTGCTGAATCGCTAAGCTGCCCCAGCTGGGCTCCGGCTTACGCGCCTCCTGCTTCAGCCTCCCACAGTGCTAGGGTGACTCAGGTGTCCCACCAGCTCTGGCTCACTGCCCCTTTTCTAACAATGTATATGTTTTGAGACAGAGCCTTGATAAGTTGCTCAGGCTGGCCTCAAACTTGTGATCCTCCTGCCTCAGGCTCCCGAGAAGCTGGGATGAAGGGCTGCACCTCCATGCCGGGTTCTTACTGACCCTTCCCCATGTGCCACAGGTTCTGTGGCCGCAGCGTCAAGCCAGGGCCCCGATCCTCTACCATTGCCCCCGGGCAGCCGACTGGGCAGGGCAGGGAGACCTGATCTTCTGCCTCTTCTCCAGGGGGCTCTGACACTTCCGGTCTGTACCCACCGGCCTTCTCGGGAGGCTGTCTGCCCTCTGCTGCTCTCCACCCCGGCTCAGTCTGTGATCTGGCCTGTGCTGTCTAGTCCTCACAGGAGGATGCTCTTCTCTGCCCTGGATCCCAGGATCCCTCCGCCGCTGGTCACCGTGAGCACTAAGCAGTTGCCACACACTGGGCACTTGTGAGAATGAGAGCTGCAGGGTCCCAGCCTCACCCAGAGGGTGTGCCTGGGTAGTCAGGGGCTTAGAGAAGAAAGTGAAGTTGGAGCCGTAGCCAGGCCTGTCGTCCTAGACCTCTGAGAGGCCGAGGCAGGCGAATTGCAAGTTCAAGCCCAGCCCAGGCAACCTAGTGATGTGGTAAAACTCTTTCTCAAAAACAGAAAAGGGGAAGCTGGAGAGATAACTCAGTGAGAAGGACCTGGGTTCAATCCTGAGAACCATGAGGAAAAAAGGAAGAGAAAAAGAAAGGAAGGAAGGAAGGAGAATAGTTGGGCCATAAAATATCATGACAAAGAGGTTTTTGTAGCTCTCCAAGATCCGTGCTAGGCACCTATGTGGTGTACAGAGCAAGGTCCCGAACACAACCGGCAGAGCCATGTTCCCAGCACCGTCCCTGCCCTTGAGAGCTCCCACAGGAGTATTAGAGGACTCCACCTTGCAGGACTCTTTTCTGATGGACCGAGGTGTATGAGACAGAAGTGTTCTACGTTGTCCCGACTTACCAGCCCAGTTCGTGCCAGGGACCACTGAGGGCACAGGGCTGTTGCTCAGGCCCTTCTCCCGAGTGCTATGTAGGCTGGGCAGCCAGAGATTGGTGGCTGTACGTGTTACTATTCTATCTCTAGGACAAAATGCCTGACACTCACAACTTGGTTTAATTCAGCTCAAGGTTCCAGTGGGTTCGGTTCATGGCCGGCTGTCTTCCAAGCAGGAGTGGCGTGGTGGCTGGAAGCGAAGAGGCAGAGGAGGGAGGAGCCAGGACATCCCCTTCCCTGGAAGGGTGTATTCTTGCCCCAGCTGCACTCCCTTCTCCCTCTGCTTCCTGTCACCACGCTGGGAACAGCTTTCCTCTGCCCAGCTGTTCCTTCAGGCCCATTCCACCACTGCCTTTTCTGCCATTGAGGGTGGCCACCCATCTGTAGGCTGAGACCTCGGATATGGTGAGCTAAGATAAATGTTTCCTTTTTATATTGTGGACATCAGTTATTATGTCCCAGTGATAAGCAAGTGACCAGGAGCATGCCACAGATGGAGCTGCCTAGAACTACAGCTGTGTGCTGTGTTGTGGGCCTGGAGGCCAGGAGGGCAGCATGGTGGCAGCCAGGGGCCAGGCTCCCTGGAAACTTTCAGGAACTCCCCATCCCACTGCTGCCAGCTTCCCAGCCTCTGCAGAGTGTGAGTCCCGCCTTCCCAGTGAGTTCCTACCACGTCCCTCTGCTTCATCCTCTCTCTGTATCAGTCTGTGTTTAGGCCCCAGGGTCCTCTTTTTATGAGGACACCACTGAACAAGGGCCCATGCTAATGGCCTCATCCTAACTAATCTGGATATACTCACAAAGACCCTCTTCCCAAATATGGCCATGCTCACGGGTCCTTGGGGTTAGGACATCACTGTGGGGAGAGGGCTCAATTCAACGCCTGGTACCTGTCCTTTCTTAAATCACTGGCACAGGCAATCGAGTCACTGTCTTGGGTTCCACTGGACCCCAGCCAGGGAATAACAGCCCTGTGGGGATGATTGATGGTATAGACAAAAGATTTGAGAAGTCCTACCAATCACAGCCTTTCTGAACACCGGGTCCCATAATGTAAATATCAAGGAGGTTCACTGAGAAACACCAGGTATTGACCAAGGATGTGGGGACACTCAGGTGCACAAGTGGAGAGGGTAAACTCAGGAGTTTGGCCCCAGGCACACAGTGGGGGATATACTAAGGTTGGCCTCAGCATGGCCTGCTGACCAACACACCACGTTCACAGCATAAGTCTCTCTCCCAGGGCCCAGAGTGAAGCTCCCCATCTACCCAGGTCCCTTCCTGTCTCTAAGTGGCTCTCAAGGGGTTGGGTAGGAACGGTGGGGGTGGGAGGCAGGAGTCCACTCTGGGACCCTCCAGCTTTAGTAATTTGGATGCTTCTGAGGAAAGGCAGTAAAAGAAAAGGGATAATGTCACTAATAGTTTCAACTCATAGCCACTCTCTCACTTTTTTAACTTTATTTTTTAGACGTTTTGCTACATGGGCTTTGTTTACCACATTGGGACCCTGCGTGTATTCAAAACCACGCATTGTACATTTAGGAGCGGGAAGGCTGTCGTTCTAATTATAAAGTGGAAGGGAAGCAGGATTTATAAATACAACTCCCAGCTCCAAGTCCCCCTGAAGATTGCTGTTGCATCTGTCTAGGAAAAAAATATTTGGGGTTCTACTAGATGGAAAGAGTATTTCCTTTTACCCCAGTGTGACCCCCTAAACTCTCCCGTTGACACAAAAGACAGCAGAGGAGTGGTTTGGTGGAACTTACAGTCTGCCCCTGGACTTCTAGTTTCCAGAGATTTGTATGGGCAGCCAGGAGGGGAACATAGGGTGCCCAATGTGTCTTGTGAGCTATGGGGGACCCCAGCACGTTTGGAGTCCATGGCTTTCCTCCAGGGTGTTCAGGGGCAGCTGTTAGGAGGCCTCCCTGTCTACCCTGTGAGGCCTCCAGGATGGAGGGACCCATGGGCACGGGTGCCCCAACATGGCTGCCACAGGGTCCTCTTCCATCCTGATGCCCATGGCTCCTGTCCTGCTGGGTAATGAGCTGGAGGGGACATCACTGCCTCGAGGAAGTGACATGGGCATGGCCCTCGCTGTGTAGACCCTTCCCTGTAGCCAAGGCCTCTTCCTGTTGCTAAACCCTGCATCCCTGTCCCCTGCCAAAGGCTGCAGTGCCCGCCCCTCGCTTAGCATTGTGAGGGACAGAGGGAAGAAAGGAGATTGCTCTGCTGTGACAGCTCCTGGCTGCCTCTCGTTACAGGGCTAGGCTGCAGGGCTGCAGCAGGCTGGGGGCGCAGGCCATCCACTGAGCCCTTCTGTCCTGGTCCGCAGCTTCCTGCTGCCCCTCTCCCGCCCACCCCTGTCACTCACAGTGCCTGCTCCTGGCCCCTCCGCACCACTGTGCCTGCCTTCCCTGGTGACAGGGAGGTTAAGTGGCGACACCTCATCCTGTCGGGTGTGATAGAGATGCCGCAGCTGTGGCCCCTAATCAGCCTGTCAGGTGGGATTAGGCTGCTGCGGGCTCAGGCTGCTCCCAGCTGTCCAGGGCCACCCACTGACAGCTTCCGGCCAGAACACGCATGCTTGAGCACACATGCATGCACTCACACACACACAGAAGTATGCACATGCATGCTTCCACAGAGACAGACAGGCATGCACAGACAAATATGCATATGCACATACACACACATGCACACACACACACTTGTGGGTACACAGACATACACAGAGACACATGTACACGGATGCCTATACAGAGGCACACACAACATGCACAAGCATGCACACATAGGCAGACCTACACACAACACATGAACACAGATACACACATATAAACATGTACACATATGCTCACACACACAGACATCAACACATGCAGTTTGCACAGACTGGGTCAAAGCCAGCCATTATGTGGGTGACCCTGTCCTCTCTCTTCCCGTGATGCCTTCATTGACCCCTGTATTAGTTTGGGTTCTTTCAAAAGGCGGAACTTACAGAAATTATAACAAAAAGGATCTATTCGGAAAGCTTACAAATCTGAGGATAGAGACAGTCCAAGATGGCGGCCTGCACGTGCGAGAGCTGGAGGGTCCGATGGCTGCTCTGTCGAGAAGTAGGACTCCCGTCTGGGACTGCAGGACAGCCAGGGAGTCTGCTGCGGTTCTTGGTTGTTCGAAGAACAGTAAGGAAGACTGGAGCCTGAAGATCAGCGACCGAAGATCAGCGACCAGCAAACAGGCACAAGTTGAGACTGGAGTAGACAATTGCAAAGGCGAGAGCTTTCCCAGAGGAAGAAGCTGTGACAATCTTTCTTCTTCCTTTTGTACTGTTCAAGTTCCAGTTGGGCCTCCCACATCTGGGCAGGTGCTCTTCCCTCATTGGCCCGTCCACAAGTCACTCACACTCTAATCCAGGCTGGTTCTTAATTCCCAATCTAGGTGTGGCTGCCAAACCCTAATCCAGACGTGGTTCCTGATTGCCTCAAGTTGACACGATGGTCACAACCCCCTTACTGCATGTTCAGAGGCCTGGGTAGGACAGGGCACAGGGCAGTCTACATCACGGCCTCCAGGATCCTGTGGGCTGCGAGGACCTCTGATGGCCCTGGAGCAGTGAAAAACCAGGAAGGCGATGGTGTGTAGACAAGCTACGAAAGGAGTGAACAAAGGGAGCCAGGCCACACAGCTAAGGTGCTGACGGGCAAGGTGGGTCACAGTGGGAGCCTAAATCACCTTGTTCTGGGAAGGTTGTGTGGTCTGGGGGTCAAGCCACCTCTGTCACTGATGAGCCAAGTCACCGTGTTCAGGTCACTTCAACTCCCAATTGCTCAGTTTCCTCCTCTGCAAGATGGAGTCAATCCTGCTGGCGACTCCTCCCCCAGGTTGCTGTGAGAGGCAAGGGGGTCACGTGCGTGAGCTGCTCAGAATGGCTTCGGATGAGGAGGTTCAGCCTGACGTCCACTGGAGTAGGGGACTGAAGGCTGGGGGGAGGGGTCACCTGAGGACTAGCATTAGCTTGGTGGCATGAATGGAGGAGCTGAGCAAGAGGACACAGGGCAGGTATGTGTGGGCATGGGACTAGACGAGGTCAGGCAGGTCCTGCAGCATGGCTCACAGCCTTCTTGCGAGTCTCCAATCTCCACATGCCAGAACCCTCCTGGATCCTTGAGACAAGAGGGCAGGAGCTTCATCCCATCAAGAAACTAGCGCCTCACTTTCCCCCTTTTGAAAACAGAAACAAGTAGAGTGCCTGTGTCGCAGAGGCGATGTAAGGATTATGCGCAGAGCTGGACACCGTGGTACATACCTGTGACCCGAGTGCTCTGAGCGGCTGAGGCAGGAGGATTGCAACCTCCAGCCCAGCCGAGCAACCGAGTGAGACAGTGTCTCAAAATGTTGATAAACAAACAAATAAATAAAAGGTGGGGATGTAGCTCAGTGAGAAGGTCTTGGATTCAGTCCTCAGTACTGAAAGAAAAGGAAGAACGAAAGAAGACAGAAAAAATACATGAGCCATGGAAGTCAAAGTCAGGCTTCCGGCAGACTCGCTTACTGGACTGTCATGGCTAGTGGTTGTTCTTCCGGTGCTTCTGGTCCCCTCCAAGGTGGCCCTGAATGCAGATTTAGGTACCAGTGGTGTATCTGGGGGAACAAGCTCCAGAAGCACCTGCAGGGAGTGTGGAGAGAAGAGGATAGCGCAGCCCAGGACGGCATGTGAACAGGCAGGCTTCACCGTGCAGGGTCGTGGCTCTTGGCTCTGTGTAGAAGAAGCCTCAGTTTCTCTCCTCTGGGTCAGGAAGCCAGGATGCCCCTCCCCCAGCTCCATGCACCACTGACTGCTCGGAGCCTGCGGTTAAGGTTGCCATCTACAATTGCCCCAAAGCCTCACGGGTGTGTGTGTGGAAGGGGATCGCATCACAGGAGTGTTGTGCTCGTGCTCGGATCCATCCGTGGATATGTTCATGGCTTAATGTGCTCTTAGGCTGTAGGGCCTGGTTAGCGGTGGGTGGCTGATGGTGTGACCTATCCACCCAACCAGGCCTCATCTCCTAGCAGCATGTAAATGATCAGTGGATGAGTGACACCCACCACCACCTTGATGCAGTTACCTTCCAAACACATGAAACCTAGGGGAAATATTGCAAATTCAAACCATCACACTAATAATACAGCCTGCAAGTAAGCCTAGGAACTAGCCCCACCGGCCAGTGACATTCAAAGGTCCACTGCTGAAAAGTTTCCTGTAACACAAAGAAGGGAAGAAACAGTGAAAATAGATCTTCCATTTTCATTTGACCCAGTGATAATGCTTCTGGATATCTTCCCGAAGAGGCAAAAGCATTGCGTAGCAGAGGAATACGCACCCATGTTTATGGTAACACGATCATTAGTAGCTAAATTGCGGAAGGTGCCCAGATATCCATCAATAAACCAATGGACACAAAAATGTGGCACATATACACAATGGAGTATGACTCTGCCATAAACACAGATAGATCTGAGTCCTTTGTAGGTAAATGGGTACAACTAGAGACCTTGAAGCTTAGTGAAGCCATTCAAGCCCAGGAGACTGAAGAGCACATGGTTTCTCTAATATGAAAAACCTAGAGCACAGATATAATAGAGTAAACGGGTGAGATGCTGGGAGTCAGGGGGGATGAGGGAGACGGGGGGAGGGTAGAAAACGGGGAGAGGAAGATGTCTTAGTTCCTTTCTCGTTGCTGTGACTTAATACCCGACATCCACAAATTTACGGGAGGAAATATTTATTTTAGCTCACAGTTTCAGAAACTCAGGAGCGACTGGTAACAGTGGAAGTACATGGCAGAGGCAGAGTGGGAGGCAGCTCCTCACGACATTACAAACAGGACGCTGAGTCCCGTCAAGTCCAATCTCCTCCCAGGGGGAGGCAGCATTTATACAATACACTTCTAGATCCAATCCCAGCCAGTGGTCCCTCCCTTCTGGGTCCCGCCTCAGTGTTTTGCCCCTTCCAGGTGTGGAAAGTGTGGTAAGCCCCCATTACAGGCCTGCAATCTAATCTACATGCCTGTAATCCACCCCTCCAGACCAGGCCCCAATCTCCCAACAGCACATGGTTCCATAGACAATCCATAACATTCAAACACATGAGACTTGGTGGGACCATTCCAGATCCAAACCACAGCAGAAGGGAATTAAGTTGAAGAGATACAGATGAGCACAAATTTTTTACAAGTTCAATACAACCATTGTGTATCACTTACACGTACTAATTAAAATGGGGGGAAACAATGACTTTTCTAGTGATGATATTGTTGTATCTCCATGTGATGGTGGGGTCTGTGGCAGCCATCTTTTGAGTGTGAGAGAACCTGGGTCACTCGTGAATATTCTTCAGGAAGCCTTCAGCCTGGCCACAGCTCAAGCCTGGGACATCTGGTTATGTGAGACAACATATCCACTGGCTCTTGTGATCGTTTTGAGTTTGCTTTTCTGACTCTTCAATTCAAATGGACCCTGAATGACACACCAGATGACACCATCAATGAGCCAACAGTATCTCAGGCTGAGGGAAATGGCAGACACAACTGAAGAGGCTGGTAACTATTGACAGCTCAGCTAAAGAGTAGCCAAGCCTTGGGGGATCAATATGAGGTCCGCGAGTCGAAGTCCCAAGAGAGAGAAACATAAGGAGACTCTCAGCTGCTTCCATCTCCTTGGTCCATCTTAATTTTCCAGATATAGATGCAGGATGCATAGACGCAGAGGCTGCCAGGGCAGGGAGGGGTTTGGTGTTGGTACCACGCTCTGGTTCTCAGAGCATCGGCTGGGGCCCTCTAGTGACTGACCAGGTCAAAGTCACGAAATTAGGATTACTATTTGTGTGTGTGGTCCTGGACATCAAGCCCAGTGCCTTCCCATGGAGCTCTATCTGCAGCCCAGTTTTTAGTTTTAACGTTGAATCAGGATTTCTTTAAGTCACTAAGACGCCCAAGCTGGGCTCAAACTTTGCAATCCTCCTGCCCTCACATCCCAGAATGCCGGGATGACAGCTCTGGTATGCCATCAGGCCTGGCTATTTTTATGCTGTCACTAAGAAGTGAATCCCTTTTCACTCTCCCGTTGTCTTAAGTGTGCAGTGACGGGTTCCAGAATCTGTGTGACGTGTGACATCACAGGAGATTAAATATAAAAGCAGATAGGAGACTCCAGCTGTCTTCTGAGAAAGCCCGACATCAAAGACAGTTCCCAAAAATGTAAAACAAAGCCACTCTTCTTACACATCTATCTTGTAAAATGTACTTCTTTTTATAAAAAATAATCATTTGCATTTGTATGTCATGGGTTTGCATGACTTCGATATAATAAATATCTTTAAAACTTCTCAGTTCCTGTAATTTGCACATATGGAAGGTCTTTGAAGTCCTCAATAATGTTTAACAGTGCTAAGAGGTTCTGAGACCCAAAGGTGGTGGCCCTGTTGATTTAGACACAATGGCAGCCCAGGGCAAAGGGCAGTTTTTGTGATATGAGCTGGGACTGCAGACAGGGACTTGGCAATGATATCAGGTGGTCCTAAGAAGAGCCAACATGACAGTATACACCTATCGTCCCAGCACTCTGGGAAGCTGAGGCAGGAGGACTGCAAATTTGAGCCTTGATTGGGCAACTTAGTGGCTTAGTGGGACCCCATGTCAGTAAAAAAAAAAAAGAGAGAGAGAGAGAGAGGACTTGGATGTAGTTTGTGGGACCCTGAGTAGACCAAAAGATAATGGAACGTAGAAGACGGCTCAGACCCGATAATCTCATCTCAAGACCGGCAAAAGTGGAGCCTCTCCCTCTTATCCAAGGCACAAGGTGACCCACAGCTCAGGTTTCACTCTT
This sequence comes from Ctenodactylus gundi, assembly GCA_004027205.1. NCBI lineage: Eukaryota > Metazoa > Chordata > Mammalia > Rodentia > Ctenodactylidae > Ctenodactylus > Ctenodactylus gundi. The sequence continues at coordinate 233,853 of PVKB01002702.1, read as the reverse complement.
TTCAAAACCCCAATTTTTCCCTACCCCGAGACCCTTACCAGAAATCACATGATCAGGTTTCAAGGGACTCACCAGGCAAATGAGGCGACTTCTAGACCCCAAACTTCCTCAAATCAGTGAATGGCCCTTGCCCTGTTACCCTGGCTGACCCTCCTTCCTCCAACTGCTTAGAAGCCCGGCCCCCACGGTCAATAAATGAGCTGTTAACACTGACTCAGACTCCCAGATGCTAATCCATCGTACTCATGGCCCCTCAAGACCCTACTCCCCCAGATTTTGCTGATTCCTGATCTCCGGTGGCCAACGGCAGCCAGGGGCCCCAGAGACCCCAGCAGTAGCTCAATACAAAAACCTGAGTTTGAGCTCTAGTATTACAGTCCATCAATAGATCAGTCAATTATCAATGCCAGCATTGACAAGAGCCTACCAAAATGGACCTGGTGGTATTCCTGCTTGTTACCTGTGCTATTCCCACAGTCCTTGGTCATGACTGCAGTACCCATTGTACAGATGAGAGAGATGCAGTTCGAGCCAAGTAATCCCCTGCCCAAAGTCCCCCACCACCAAAGCTGTAAAGTCAAGATTCACTTCTGACGCCCAAATATGTGCTCTGAACCTGGGCTCTTTAGCCACGTGAGGTCAAACTTGAGACGCAGCCCTGACCTGCATTTGGCCTTCAACCTGAGCTCCGAGCCCCTAGCATGCTCACCTGTGAAGCAGGCATCAAAGTATCCCCATTGCGAGAATCCATGGAACTCATGGTTCGAGAGCAGTTTGTAAGCAGCAAAGCCTGTGTGGTGATCGTGACCTCTGCCCTCCTGCCAGGGCCGCTTTCATGGGGCCATTGGAGACTGTTGATCTGCTGGGAGCATTAAAAAGAGAACCCAGTTCTTGGGCTTGAACACATGTATGCATTTACACAGGTGTACATATGGCCAGGTGACAGGAGGCACCTACGTTGTCGCCTTAGTGCTCAGAGATGCCCACCAGGCTGTGAGTACACACACACACACACACACACACACACACACACACACACACACACACACACACACACACACTTCCACAGCTCTGGGCTTAGCAGGAGTCACAGAGGCACTCACCCCTCCTCCATCCTGGCGGTGGGTCAGGGGACCACCTTCCCCTCCTGAGCTCAGTCAGTGGCACTTGATCTGTGACAGGCCTGTGCTGGTTCCCTCCCGCTCTCCGCACAAAATTAAATAAGCACCATTTCCAGACACTATTTTGTGAGGCAAGTAATAGAGTCTGAAACGATTATTGGGTATTTACTGTAGCAAAAGCACTGAACTAAGCTGTGCTCTGCACACCGAGTGTCAAGCAGGGAGGGTGGGGAGGCCCAAGTAGCTGAGGGACCAGAGGGGTAGAGGGGGGTGAGACAGGTCCCCAGGGTCCCCCAGGGCTTTGCACACCAGAGTCTTGTAGGTAAGCATATGGGGTAGGGTGTGAGGGACAGCTCTAGGAAGGAAGACCGCCAAGAAATGGAGGTCGAGCCACAAGGGAGAGGCACAGAGGGGGCAGCGAAGGCAGTGGCCTGACGCTCCACCTCCACAGTGTGTGGGGCCCTCAGGGGCCCTTGTGCCCATCCCCCACCCCCACCCTACCCCCCCCTCTGGAGCACTGTGTGCTCTCTCTCTCTCTCTCTCTCTCTCTCTCTCTCTCTCTCTCTCTCTCTCTCTCTCTTTCTGCCTGTCTCCCACCTCATCTTCCTCTCTTCCCCTCCTCCTTGCTGTTAGCCCTGCTCTCAGGAGCCAGAGCCAGAGAATGTTCCAGGCTCCCTGGCAGCAACCCTCTGTTCCAATGTGCTGCTCATTCCTGTGGCAGAAAGTGGACAGAGGCCTTCAGGGTGAGGGATCAAGGCCGTCTGTGTCAAAGCACATCTGAAAACCAGCAGATACATGTCCTCCTGCTCCTAAGACACCCGGGCACGCGCCCACCCGGAGGTGCCGGTCTCAGCCTGGGTCCAGCCTCATTTGGTTCATGATTTTGACATCCTCAGACTTTGGACACCATGGTACTTCTAAAGAACTTATGTGGTCAAAAATTCCCCCGCCTGTTGGTGGGCATGACTGAGAGGCGGTGGAGGCTGGTCACCAGGGTGTTCATAGATATATGGCAACCTGGGTCACTTGCCCAAATACAGCAGAATCCTGGCAACCTCTGATATTAGGAGTCATGGCTCCCTGGAGGGCTGTGGCCTCTTATTCCATGGCCCCTCTGCCCCCGGAATCACCTCAGGGCATCAAAGCACCCCTTCTGCTTTGGCAGAGGCTGGAGGGTGACTTCTAGGCCTGGCAAGGAGACCTGGGTGGGGGCAGGGCAGCAAAGGGGAGGCAGGCCACTTTTTCTTTACTCTGTGTAGTATCTCCCACCACCTGGAAGACGGGGGTGGTCATCCTCCAAGGTCCACCCAGGAGCCCCGTGTAGGTAGATGTTTCGGGTAAAGACGGGAAACCGTGACACACACCTGGAATCGCAGCACTCGGGAAGTCTGGGACAGGAAGATTGCAAATTCTTTGGCCTGGACAATAGCAGAGAACGCTGGGAAACCTACACTGAGGCCCTGGGCTCAATCCTCAGTACCACTCATATAGAAAAAAAGATACACAACTTTTCCATAACTGAACACACAAGTACAAACAAAGCAACTTCCCCCTTTGGACAACAGGAAAGGGACTAGTATTTATGAAACACCTATTGTGTTCCCCAAGGTTGTTTGGGTGCTTGGCTGCCCGGGGACAGTGGAAAGCATGAGGTGCCTGGGAGACCCTTGGTCAATGAGAAGGCAAAGGGAGCTTCCTTAGGAGCCATCAGCTGAGCACCTACTGTGGGTGCTGTTGTGACATGTGGCATTAAAATTACTGTGCACCGTGGCCCCATGAGATTATTTACAGCTTTTTATAGCAACCATTCTTGATGGATAAGAGAAATTGTGGTCACAAAACTCACCATTGGCCAGATCGGGATTTGAACCCAGGCACTCAGATGTCCACGACCTTGATCTCTTTGCCTTGATATGTTGCCTCTCTGAGATCGTATGACTCAGCCCAAAATAAAAACGGTTGGGAATGAGCATGTGAGTCCAGAGCGGTGTGACCCCAACTCTTCCAGTGGCTCCAGCCAAGATCAGCTTTGGGGAAAGAAGCGTTTGTAGCTCAGAAGGATGGAGGGGAAACCGCCTGCCTCCGGCTGGTCCCTTGTCACTCCTTATGACAAATGTGCACGTTCTCGCTTCCCGAGTCTCACACACCATTTAATAGTATAAGCATTGATCCACATAATTCACATTTATAGCCACCATTCCACCGGGGTCCGTAAAGCCACTCCAGACGTCCACTGCCGTGTCAACAAGTGGACTGGCCTTGGTACCGTAAAGCCACCTGGCGGAAGTAGGATCCAGATCCGTGCTGGGGGACCCCGGTTGTGAAGGGCAAAGAGGATGGAAATCGTCTGTGTTGGGGTGTAGCTTTCCAGGGGAGGAGATGAAATCTTCTGTTCTGTTCTGTATTGCAGTGAGCTTTGGGCAAGAGAGACGCAGAGAAAGCAAAGGGCCACTTGGCCAGGTCCCAGAGAGGGTGACACTGGACAGGACAAAGGAAAGCAGACACTGGACAAAGCGAGAATGGAGGACAAAAGGACAAGAAGATGGAAAGTCAAGGTCATCTCTCTTTCTCCTCCCTCAGCTGAAGAGTAAAGGGAAAAAATCTTCATCACGACAGCTAAGATATCCCCCAAAGCCTCATGTATCTGGAGAGTGACTGGATCGTGGTTTGCTGCACTCAGCAGTTAATTCGTCAATTGCATATGCTGTGAGAGGTGGGGCCTGACTGGAGATGGGCCCCACGGGGGTGGGGAGCATGTGACTCGGAAGGGTGGGTCCTCGTCCTGGTTCCTCCCTTCCTTCTCTGCTTCCTGGCTGCCCAGATGTGAGCAGGTGTCCTCTCCCAGACTCTTCCACCTTTGCCATTTCTGCCTTGGCTAAGGACTGATGCCCCCAAACCACGAGCCAAATAAACCTCTTGTCTTTAAGTTGTGGGTGTTGGATAAGTAACTGATACAGTCAGGGAAGAGACTCCTGAATGTGGCCTTGGAGATTAGCACTGGGGACCCAGCAGGTAAGCCACCCCCAGGCTGACCTTGAGCGGTTTGCTTGTCTTTAGAAAGCTTGTGCTGTGTGATAAACAGAAGGGTGACCGGTGTGTCCACCCGCTGGTGAACTCACCCCCTCTGAGCCAATGAGAACACACCTGCATCTTCCCAGACACAACAGAGCCCAGAGCCTTCCCACCTTAGAGGTGGGCTGTGCCCAAGGAGGGTGAACACGGGGGGATTTTCCCCTGGGGGAGGGTCTCAGCCTCGGTAGCACTGGCATTTGGGGCTAGCCAGCTGTGACTCTGCCCTGTGCACTATGGGATATTTCCTAGCATCTCTGGCCTCTGCTAGCTAGGCGCCTATAGAGCTCATCAGTGTGGCTACTAAAAATGTCATCAGGCATTAACAAACTTGGCCTTGATGGATGCTTTGGAGGCTGCTTATTTCCTAGAGAGAACTTCCAGAAATAGTGATCGTCCCTCTTGAGCCTCTTGGAGCCTCCCACCTACCTCAGGATACATGCCACCCTGTCCCCGTGTCCGAAAGACACACTGAGGGTCTGTTGTGAAACCATCAAAGACGGATGCTTTGCTTCTCCCTGTGCTCCCCCACCATGGGCTGAGCTCAGCCTGGGCAGCCAGAGGCAGAGAGTGAGGGAGATTCTGAGTCAGCGACCTCCGCTCCTGGGGATTCTCTGCCCTGGGGACCCACGGTGCCTCCGTTGTTCATGTGCCCAGGAGCGGAAGACTCCAGGAGGCTGTGGGTCAGGCCATGGAGGCCCCGGGGCAGAGGTTCTCCTTTGTGCCATGGGAGGTCCCTGCTCCAGGATTAGAACTAGAAAGAGCTCATCCTGCGGAGCCTCCTGGAGGTGGGCCAAGCTTGCTGGGAATTCTCACGGGGCAATCTCAGCTTACCTTTGAGGACCTTGGCTAATATAAAGGGAAAGATAAATCCAGGATGGATCCAGCTGCGCTCTCTCTCTCTCTCTCTCTCTCTCTCCCCCCTCTTGCATGCATGCACACACATGCACGCACACACCCTGTAATAGAAGGGAGACCCCGTGGGCTCATGGGAAAGCTGTGCACACGAGCAATCGGCTGACAAATGAGAGTTGACTAAACACTTGTTGTGATTAATTTTCAGCAATGAACAAAAGCTTCACACAGACAGAATGCCGGGTTAACATTCGATACCAGCAACAGAAGAGAGCTGCCTTTCCAACCAACCCCCTACCCAAAGCTGCAGAGGAGCACGTCCCCCCAACCCAGCTTTGTGGGTCCCGTTGCTGCTGCCATGTCCCTGCGTCCCAGTCACCATCTCACCGTCTGTGTGACTTTCGTGTCTCTGCATCCCGGCTCTGCCCGCTCTTCCTGCCTGTCTCCGTTTCAGCCTCCTGGGTGGCAGGTTGCCCAGCCTGCCCGCCCCCCTCCTGCAGCCTCCCGCCCATATGGACAGACTGAGGCGGACTTGAGGCCCCGGCGGGAACGTTATCTGCCTAGTCAGACCGAAGGGTTTTCCTTTGTGCATCTCACTGTGCTTCATCTTCTAGGGGATCGATTCCTGGGCATCCATCTCTGCGTCTGTAGAAAACTCTCCCTCCGGGGTGTAGCCTCCCCGCCGGCCCTGTGTCCTGGTCTCCCTCCTCGTATGCTAACAGCCCTGTGGTTTGCTGGGCTTCCGTCCCTTCAGGAACAAATTTCACCCAGGGTGGGAGGAGATGCTGACTCCAGCGAGGCAGAGCTAAAAGCAGCTCCTGGGAGATACGGCTGCAGGTCCAGGGCCTGGGACGGATGGGACTGCAGCCCAAGCCCGGCCCCTTACAGGAATGGGGAGGATCCAGACAAAAGCCAGGGAGCTGAGGACACAGCTGCAGCCACTTAGTGGAAGACAGACCCCTGCACTCTCCCTGGCATGGCTGGCCTTCCAGGCCAACCTTGATGGCGGGCGGGGGTGCAGACTGCCGGGGCCATGTACATCTCCTTCCGGAGCTCTACCCTCTGAGCGCAAGGGAAGACGTTCAAGGCATGCTGGGAGGGGTGGTGGGCATGAGGCCAGGGTCCTGCACAAGGGGAAGGGAGGCGGGAGCTAGTCTGCCTCAGCCTCCCCTACCAGCTCCCGAGAACTAAGGTCGTGGTGGGAGATATCTGAGTGGAAGGGGTAGGGATTGACCCTCTGTGCCAGGTTGACTGGGCACAGGCTTGTGCATCTCATTCTGAGGCCAATGTACACAGAGATGGTGACAGGACCGTTGGGACAAGGCTGGAGCCCACTGGAGGCCCCTAGGACTGAGGTCAAGGGCCAAGTTGTTGGAGACCACCCAAGCCAAGCCAAAGGGGCCCGAATCTTCCTAAATGTTTGTGTCTGTGACGATGGTGGCAGGGATTTCCTGGAGGTGGCCTTCTGGGACTTTCTAATCTGAGACACAAGTGAAGCCTGGATTCTAGGGGCAGGAGTCCCCGAGGGTAATAGGAAGCAGCAGCCGAGAGCAGGCCCTTTGCTCCTGGCCTTGGAGGTGAGTGGGGGTAACAGAAGAGCTGGGTCCTTCTCCCTCGAGGTACTGAGCACAGCAGACTCGGTGTCAAAGGGGCTTCGGCAGAAGCACGTGACTGCCACCTCCAGGTACCGGTGTTTGCATCCTGGCCACACAATTCTTAAGATGGCAAATTTGAGCTCAGCTTGGGGTTACTTAGCTACTTATCTCAAAATCAAGAAAAGGGCTGAGGATATAATTCAGGGTGAAAGCCCTGGGCTCAACTCATAGCACTGCGCACGCATGCACACACACACACACACACACACACACAAAGAACACCAACACTCTCCGTGTGTCAGACAGTGTTTTGATCATGTCACTATACAACTTATTTAATCTTCACCCAAATCTCATGTTCCCATTACCCAAACGAGGAAAATAAAGCAGAGAGTAGTTAAATGACCTGCCCAGGGTCACACAGCCCACTCAGACTCAGTGTCCATAGCTCTCTAGTCCATGATTCTAACTACTATTATCACACCACCATGTGACACTACACCTTCCCTGGAACCAGGTGTCCCTGAAAGAGTCCTCACGTGTCCTCTCTTGGGGGAGATTCTGGAGTAGGGTGGGACTTCAGAGCAGCATCTGAGCAGAAGGCCTATAACATGGACGCGGCTATGATCATACTCTCTTTGTGTCCCTAGCAGCCCTCTGGTCCCACAGCTCCACCCTAGACTCCTTGTGTTATTTCTAGAACAGCTCTCACGGCCAGGTGCGATGTCAATCCCAGCACTCTGGGAAGCAGAGGCTGGAAGATCATAAGTTCAAGACCAGCTTGGGGAAACTACTGAGATTCTGTTTTTAAAAATTTTGAAAGACTTGGGATATAGCTCAATTTGAAGGTCCTGGGCTCAATTCCCAGTGCTGAGAAAGAAAAGAAGGAAGGAAGGAAAGAAGGAAGGAAGGAAGGAAGGAAGGAAGGAAGGAAGGAAGGAAGGAAAGGGAAAAGCTCTTGTACTGACAATGCAGAAACAGCCGTGCCCTTCGCATGGGTGCCCTACTGGTGCGGCAAGCTGTTGCCTTCTCCCTCCTGAGAGAACACTTACTTGGGGTCACACTGTGCCAAATCACAAGAGACCAAATCCTTCTGATCTAACTCAGCCGTGAGCATTCCCTTCACCTTACCAATAACAGTTCTGGGTCTGGGTGTGTGATCCTGTTCTGGCCAATGAGATGGCAGGAAAGCCTACCAGGAGACTTCTGGGAAATCTTTCCTTCCCAGAAGTGCTTGGGAGCTGGGTGGCCATTTTAAAACCTTAAGATTGGCCATGGCCACCAGCAGAGTGAACAGACAAAGAAAGCCAGGGGTTTTGATGATCTTGCTGAATACCTCAAAGAAGGAATTGCCTTTTCTGGACTGCTAGTTATGTGACCTGAATATATCTTTACCCGTGAGACCACTTTTGTTTCTAGATTTGATCTCTTCCTGCCTAAGTGATTGCATCAAAACCATTCTCATGGGATTTTTTTTTTCTTCTAAATGTGGTACAAGGCCGGGGATACAATTATTACGGAAGCACGCATGCACCCACGCTCACAAAGACAAAGCCATAGTTGTAGCAGGACCAAGAACATCCTCAGGCCTGGACTCCGTGACCAAACACGATTAACTCTGACTCACTGCACATTTTAAGTTGAACTATATTCACTATCTAGCCCTAAATGCCTCCTCTTTTACCAGGAAGATAAAATTTTAATAAAATCCTACTGGGCACTCCCAGACACACGGTAACGCTTGCGTTCCTCCAGGCCCAAGCAGAAATAATGGCAGATGGCACCTTAAAAGACTGGCCTGCATTGCTCTGTGAGGTATCAGGGTACAGAGAGGACAGAATCTTGTACATTGGGGTGCACCAAAGAGAACAAGTGGGGGCTGCATAGATCATGTGCCCCTGTGGAAGGTCCCCGGACAGACCCCAGGCCCGGACAACAAGAACATAGAGGCCATGGTCAGGTGACCTGCCACTGACCGGCGTTTGAATTTCTAATCCACACTAGCTGTGTAATCCTGGACACTTCACTGCCCTATCTGAGCTCCAGCATACTCAAGGGTAAAATGAGGACAGAATTATCTAGACTTGTGAGAGGAAAGGGGGCTGGGAACAATGGTGAAGGAAGTGGCCTCTTGGAAACTGAGAACCTTCCCCTGGATGTCTTCAGCCTGGAGAGGCAGCTCCACACCAGGGTGACCATGTCCCATGTGGCTGAGCAGTAGCCCTGGGGGGCACGTGGCATCCATGCCTGCGGACGCGGGCTCTACTGAGGAGCTGCGTCTGCAGCTGCCTGGCTCTGGTGGGTAGGAGGAAGCTGAGTTCAGGTGGGGCCTAGAACAACAGCTGCTGGGGGTCCCCCAAGTCAGCATGGAGTGGCCGATCAGCCATGTCTGGGAGCTGGAAACACAAGGAGAGATTGAAAGGTGGGGTGAATGCTTACATTTAAAAAAAAATATTACAATAAAAGACATGGCCAGGAATCCCCTCCCTTTGACAACACTCATCCTGTTGTCCTTACCGCTTTCTGAAGCAGAGCTGGAAGGCCCTTTCCTGACTGTTTTTACGAAGAGTGATCAAAAATACAGGGAAGCTGCTGCCAAGGGCCATGCAATGGAAAGGCTGGTTGTAAAAACGTGGCATGTCCTCGTCCACCTTGGTCACCACAACCGGCGCCAGGTGACGTCGGCTCTTCCCCAAAGTCCAAGTGGTCACGGAGGGTCAACGTTTTAAATCAATTCAGGACATGAAGACAGCCAGGACAGTGAAATCAAAGGCACCCATGAAAAAGGACTTCTGGAACTGCTCCAGAATGGAGGGGATAAGGCTGGTCAAAAGGAAGGAGAGGGTTTTAAGGGGAATTCATGGCCATGTGTCCTTTACTGAAATAAACTTTAAAAAAAACCTGAATGTTCACCCGTATCTCACACTGGGAGACTCATTCCAACCCTGGCACTGCCCAGCCTTAGGGTCTCAGGGGATGTATTTAACCCAAATATGTCTGCATTTCTCCACTAAGGGGGAATTTATAATCCTCCATCAGGGAGCTTGTGGGCATGGTGGTGGTGCTAATGTGGTGTTGGGAGGCCCGGCCACCCAATGAGCACCCCCACATGGACAGGAGGAGGAATAGTCTGCGTCATGGAGTGAGCCCAGTTCCATGTTTTCAAGCCCCATTCCCCACTTTAATCGAGTTTTACTGAAAATCCCCACGCAAGCAATTTTCCTGCCATTTTGCCAGATTTGATGATCGCCGATAACACAGGCATGAGCAGCCGTGAAGACAGATTATTGCTGTTGGCGGTGACACCAGACGGGAAGAAAAGCCTCTGGCCCTGAGAGGGTCTGAGATGTCTCTGTTCTGATCGTAAACCCTGTGAAGACTTGCTCCTGCACACACATGTCCTGCCTGGCCAGCCCCAGCTGACGGATTTAATAAAATTCCCAACCTAGAGGTCATGCTGGGGGTCATGCTGTGTTTTCTTTAAGGCAGTAAAGATGGCATGGGTCTTTTGGGTGGTGTCAACACTGGCTCTATAATCTGGATCAGTCCACTGGATACCTGAGAAAGAGGAGGGTCCAATGGGGGGGGGGGGTAGCAACAGTGGGAAAGGGTACGGAATGGGCAGCGTTAAGCACTGGTGCCTGAGTCAGGCACAGCAATGGGGTCACAGGCAACAGTACCAAGTGTGGGGGGAAAAAGGTTCTCAGTGATGAAAACACAGGTGGGTTCTACGGGAAGGAGTACCCACCTTCCTTAGCTGGCACCCTCACACCACAGCAGGGGGAGGAGGCTGGGCTGACCCAGCCCTCAGCGCTGAGTTAGCCACACAGAATGAGCCGAGACGACAAGTGTGTACAAAGATTCAGCTGCCACCATGCGACAGTCATTCTAGCTTTTGAAAGAAACTTCAATCATCTTCACTAAGTGGAAGATCCTTATCTGACAAAAAAAAAAAAAAACCTAACCTGGAAACTTGAAGACAAATCAAATGAGATGGAAAGCCTCCTTGGCGATTCTAACCTGGCTCCAGAGGGATTCTGGGTAAACCCGCCTCTTAGCTTTGCTTTCCAGGTTGCACCTTTGAAAATACAGTACTTTGGCCCCCGGACCTGGTGATGTAGGACTGTGCACCCAGCACTGGGGGGTTGGGGGGTGCTGAGGCAGGAGGATCACAAGTTCTGGCCCAGCCTGGGCTACTTAGTGACTTAGCAAGACCCTGTCTCAAAATACAAAATAAAAAAAGAGGACTGCTGATGTATCTCGGTGCAAAGCCCCTGGGCTGGATCCACACGTGAACACAGCATACCTGGCACACAAAATGTACCTACCAAGTTGTTGACAGAATTAAGAACAGTTTTAACTGAAGTCCTTGAAAACTACCCAGAATCACTCTGCTCCCAAATTGCACCCACTTCTACACAGGTGTGTAGGCTCTTTCCCCAATGTACATGTGACCCCTGAAGAGCACAGATCACTGGGCTGGGCTCTGGATCACTAGGGAAATGGGGCAGGCATGGAATCACCCCTGTCCACCTTCAGCGTTGCTTGTGCAAGATGGATTCGTGCTGGCCGATGTCACTTTCTCTGTGGAGATGGACATCTTAGTTTTCTTCTAACATTGCTATTGCAGGAAACACCTGTGATGTGTGACAGGTGGTAGGGTACACACCTAGTTGGGGGCAGCAGGGGGAGTCCTCCCCCAGTCACTTCTGCAGGAACAGGAGGGGATGAGAGTGCCATAGAGAACCCTGGTTGGCAGCCACCCATGTCTACACAGCAGGGAACTCTGCCCAGGGGTAACAGCGTCCATCTAAGTAGGTCAGGTTAGAGCCCAGACACCCAGCAATGCATTGTTGTCCTGTTCTCCTTGGGACAGGGCAGTCAGAGAGGCTGGTGCAGCAGGATTCGTGTCTACACCCAGCACACGCTCTGGGGAAGTGTTCCTTGGCTGAGCACACACCATGCCCAGGTATGTACGTGTGCATTACGTATGAGTGTTCTGCACACAGAGCGGCTTCCCCGGTGGAGGAGGACCTGAGAGCGGAGTGGTGGAGGCACCTTGCTATGGGCCAGATCTACCCTGTGCCTTAAAGTTGGGAGGTGACAGAACCACGGAGGCCCTATACTCATCAGTGGATCCATTCACAAACGAGCTCGGTAGCTGATGGTGCTGTTAACGGGGTGGACCTGGTCCACAGGGTGTGACTTGGCGAGGCTTGTGACTGGAAGGGATTGCTCCTGTCCCTAGTTCTTCTCTACCTGCTTCCTGGATGCCATGAACGAAATAGCTTTTCTCCTTCATGATGCTTTTCTTTTCTTTTTTTTCAGGTTGTAGAGAGGACATTTTACTGGGGGAAATGTTAGACGGAAAGGAGGAGGGAGGCTAAGGCTTCTACTAGCCGGAAGCATGAGTGGAAATGTGAGCTGCCTTCCCCCATGTTTTTCTATCATATTGTTTCAGCTTCATCTCCAGCAGCGATGAACTGAAACATCCAAAACGGTGAGCCAAATAAGCCTCTCCTTTAAACTGTGGGTGTGTGGTGACTCGTCCCAGCCTCAGGAGAGGTTGCTACCATGTACTGGGGCTGCGTTTACAGCCCCTCCCTGCAAGTGCAAAGACAGGTTACTGACTCGCACTGCAGAGCCAAAAGGGCAGAAACAAAGAGTGTGTGGGCTATCTGCATTTCTGGAAAGGACTCTTAAAAAATGATTCTGGTAATCAGAAAGTCAGACAAACCCGAAGAACAGTCAGAGGAAGGCATTTGGTCATCTTCCCCAAAGTAGCGAGATCCCTCCTTAACAAAACTCAAGAAGCGGCGAACTGAGGCAAAAAGAAATTTAAAAAAAATCAAACAGACAAGAGACAGAAAATCCCATCAACCTAGTAAATGCTACATAGCTGCTAAACTTGAGTGGACACCACTCACCCATGAAGAGTCTCAGAACCCTGCAGTTCCTCTGCCTGCAACCCTTGGCTGTGAGCCTGCCTTTCAAGGCCACAAAAGTCCTGGAGGCAACTTAAGTTGAGGTAACAATTCCAGTTGTTCCTGATGTTTTCCCGTGGTTGGGATCTGTGGGGAAAGAGCAGGCAGGGACTCTGTCCAGAGGAATGACAAAGACAGTGGGCAGGAGGGGAATGGCAGTGGATGTCCCAGGTCCACATGTGACTCTTGGGAATCTAGCTAGGTGGGCAGGTGGACACTTAGTACTGTGAACTGACTCATGACCAGTCAGGAGGAGAAAGAGGAGAATTGGGGGCTCTTGCTTAGTTTCCAGCAAAGGCAAGATGAGCTCCAGTCCCACTGAAGGGAGGACACAGGCTTTGGAGCCTGGTCATCATCAGCCATCCATGTGCCCTGCCCTGAGCAGGTTGTTGCTCTCTCTCTTCACCTCAGTTTCCCCATCTACAGAATGGGGACTGTCATGAGGAGCATTAACTCCATGCCTACTGTACCCCAAGCACATAAGCAAGTTTGCTATTTCTGCCTATTTTGCAGGGGAGGAAAAATAAGGTTCAGAGAGAGCTTCTTGGTTGTGCTGTGACTGGCGGGCCTGGGAATGAACCAGAGAATCTATCATGCCTGAAATTCAGCACAAGGTCTAGGAGAGAAGCCATGGCTTGCTTCTGAGCCCTAGAGTTTGGTCATCAAACCCCAGCATGCCGACTGGGGTCCCCCTACTGCAGAGGTGTGGGGCATTCCCCAAGGAATGACATCTGAAGGCTCAGGGAAGTGACAAGAGATACCCAGGTGGCCAGTGACAGCACAGGGCTTCCAGGAATACTGTCACCCCTCAGCCTCTCCAGGCGCCTGTGTTCCCTCCCAACCTCTGTCCAGGTTATGAGAATCTCAACCCCGAGCCGTGTCTGCCTCCATCTTCACTGCAGTATGACTCCCTGTTCTCCCCCCCCCCCCATGGGGACACATGCCCTGGGACTCCATGGGCATCCAGCTGATAGCCTGTCAGATGCCTTCTACACCCCAGACACCTGAAAGCCTGTGCCCTTACTGCCCTAACCGTTTAGGGGGGCTAAAAAGTCAAGTTGTTTCAAACTCTTTTTAAAAATGAGTTGTTTTGTTCCTTAGAACCAGCCTTTTCTCCTAAGGTAGTAAGACTGGTGTAGATACCCAGAGAAGGTGCTTGTATGCACAGCCACGGAACACACGTGAGGAAGTATACGGAGGCATGTATGTGCGACCAGACATTACACGCATCACAGCCATGGGCTTACAAAAACACACAGCACACACTCATCTTTACCCAAACACAGACCACGGTTCCCTGGAAGTCCCCAAACAGAGCCAGTAGCTACTCACAGGACTGAGGTGTCTGACTAACACCAGACCCCTGCGCTTCCTGCCCCACAGAAGCTGCAGCTCAGCCAGGCTGCCCCGCCCCAGATGCAGGGCAGCGCAGTATCCGGTCCCTGAGGCCCCAGCAGCCCCGGCTACGCGGGCGCTGGCCGTGGTGCTGAAGGCGGGGGGTGGGGCGGCAGGAGGGCAGAGAGGCGTCTTCGATGGGCCGCAGCCCTCAGCTTCTGTTCATCTCTAACCCTCGAGACTGGGTGTATTTATTTCCAGCAGAATAAATAATCGATCCGACTTGATTTTCTAAAGAAAACGCTCCTCTGTGTACGCGGGTGTGAGATACAAGTCCAGGGGCTGGAGTTCTGCAAAAGGGCGATACGGAGTCCTTGCCTCTGATGGGATCTGCAGGGCAGCCAGGTCTGCGGGGGTGGAGGGGCAGATCCTAGAGGGAGAGCTGAGGGGGTCAGATTCTGTTTTTCAGTCTTTACCCAAAGAAGCTTTTTTCCCTGTTTCCTAATTGTCCTGCTTTTTGTATAATCCCGAGGCCTATAATCCGGGAGCCCCATCTCCAGGCCATTCTTCTTATTATTTGAAGGCAAGATCTCACTACATTGCTCAGTTGCTCAAGCTGGCCCCCAATTTAGTGATCTTCCTGCCTCAGCCTCCTAGGATACTGGGAATACCAGCTCCAGTTCCTCTTGTAATCTTGGACATGCCACGATGTCTCCGTGGAGGAGCACACCTGGAGCTAGCTGAGAGGATTTCCAACCCCCCCCCACCCCCCGAGAGAAGCACATTCTTATTCTCGAGGGAGCAATATCCCCACTGTTGAGACTCTCCTGTCTCCATCACAGGCTCCCCGGGGAGTGAGTTCTTGGTATAGGCAAGGGGAGGAAGGGGAGGGGCTGCTCTTCGCATGGAGGGAGGAGTTAAAGACAAATGTAGAGCAACACTAGGCTCAGAAAGACTGAGCAGGTCTCTGGAGGTTCGTTAAAGGAAGGACAGCGCTGATCCTCTCAGCCCCCAGGGAGACGTGGCAGCCGCAGAGTCGGATGTGAGGCCTCAGGAAGGACTTCTGATCAGCACCCTGGGACATTCATTAATTATCTATCCATTGATTTCTCCATTCCTGAGAGCAAGAGGAAGTGAGGGGCAGGGGCAGGGAACAGACCCACCAGGGGACCATCTGGCTCCCAGGAGTAGTGGCCCTGAGATCCCGGATGAGCTGCCAAGGCTCGTTGCCAAGCCCCGGTTTTCTGATCTGCAGAGTGGAATGGGTGATTGCAAATCATGCTTTGTCGGCTTGCATGGGTTAGGAGAGCCTAGAAGATCAACACAGTTCTGGGTGTGTCTGTGGGTGACTGACACAAAGGCTAGCCAACTGAGGGAAGAAGACCCGCCCAGGATGTGGGCAGCACCAACCAATAGACTTGTAGCTCGGATGGAATCTAAAGAGGAGGAAGAAGAAAGTGTTAGCTCCTTCTGGAAGAGCTCCAGTCTACTCCATCGGCTCTGCACCTGGACCTCTACAGGCTCCGTGACCACGCAGCTTCTTCCAGGCTGCCAGCCTTGAACTGGAGTTGCAAGCTCCATCTCCTTGTTCTGCAGCCTCTGTCTTCTCGTTGGAGCAGCACTGGGTTCTCCAACTGCCCCGCTCGCAGACAGCATTGTGGACTCTCCACCTTTGATCCTGCAGGCAGACCTGATTAAATCCCTTCCCAAAATTTAACATACGCATATTTATTAATTCTGTTTTTTAGAGAACCTTAAATAAAGCAGAGTGCGATTTGTCCTAGAGTGTTGTAGGGACTGGCAGTCACAATGCCAGGGGTCCTCAGCCCCTAGGCATGGACCAGTACCAGTCTGTGGCCTTGAAAAGACCAGGATACCAGGACAGATGAGCAGCAGCAGGAAGTGAGCAGCCCGTGATGCCCCTCCTCAAGTCAGCATGCTCCTATCAGGTTCTAATGCTGATGCTGATTGACAGGAGGTGGAGCTTCACTCCCCCTCCCTCCTAGCTGCTGCCTCATTTCAAAGCTATCCAACAACAACCTACTGGAGAACAATACCTCCACACCCCACTCCTTGGGGGAATGATCTCCAACTAAACCAGCCTCTGGGGTCTAAAAGATTGCTAGAATGATTAGCACAATACTAGAGACCATTGGTTGGAGCTCCATTGGCCTTTCTTGGACTCTGCCCAACTTCCTTCTCCAGCCTTCCCAAGCTCCATCTTCAAACACCAGTTTGAAGTGTGCATCCACCCACCCCACAGATGGAGAAACCAGGGAAGAGATGCCCATTAGGGAGACTGATAGTGTGCCAGGCAGCTCATCATGGGAGGCATCTGGTATGAAATTTGTTTAATTTAATTATCTCTTGCTGCCCAGTGAACCTCTAGGACATTGTAGCTTGAAGTTACGGTCATGGCTGTCTCGTGAATCTGAGCTCAGCGGGGTAGTGCTCACTCAGAGTCTCTCCTCAGGGACACCCAGCAGCATCATCCCAAAAGCATCTCACCTGCAAGTCACGGCGATGGTCCTCAGACCTCAGTGGGGGCTGACAGACAGTGGGCCAAGCCACCTGGACCCTCTGCACCTGCCCTGGTGGCTTGACAGCATGGCATTGGGTTCCTAAAGGAAGTGAATAGAGGGAGAAAGGGATGAAGGTACCAGGGGGAGGTGAGTGGCTTTTTATGACCTGGGCTTGGGAAGAAGATGGCCCCACCATTTACACTAAAGAGACAGTCCATCCTCAGGGGAAGAAAGGCAGCTCCATCTGCTGAAGACAGAAGCACCAAAGACCCTTCAGAGGGACTTTAACCCCCAGCCACGCACTCTAATCCTGAAGGTGAACGCCAGGGGTTAATATACAAATAGGGACACCAAGGCTCGGCACAATTATATAATCCACCCAAGAGAGCCTCAGTTTTTTTAATTAAAAGAGGACCCACTGGCCCATTCTTTGATAATATTTCACTATGGTAATAAAAGCTATGCTGTCTCTGGGAACTCTCGTGTGATAGGACAGACACAGCTCTACAGAGGGGACCTTCCCGCCTGAGGGGGACATGGCCCTGTCCTTGGGGAGATGCAGCTGTGGTAAAGGACTCAGAGTCACTTACCTGCAGGAAGTCCCTGATTCTATCTGAGGACACTGATCCCGAGTCATGAACTCCGAGGTCAGAATGCAGTAAGCGTGGTTTTTATACTTCCTTTTGGACTAGAGACGTTGTCTTCACCTTTTTTCTTTTACTTTTCCCTTGGTCTCTAAAGCAATGTTAGTGAGGAAACCCTTTCACTCACTTCCCATCCAACTATCCCAGCAGGATATCAGCAAAGGACTTGGCTTGAGCTTCTGGCAATAGAGATTTTGTTTTGTTTCATTTTGTTTCCCAGCCCTGTGAATGACTGAGTGGGCCAGACGGCCTCTCTAGCCTAGTTTCTCCATCACACGTGGCCATTTGATCCTTGTACAACCATCCTGCCCAGCACTGTCAGGATTCAAACCCAGTTCCTCGACACCCACTGCCCAGGGACATCTGAGGGTAGCTTAAAGGTAGAGCTTCAAGGTGAGTCAGGACAGGTGCCAGCCAGGGAGGACACTCCTCATGAAGCTGTGACAGTGACAGGAAGACTGCACACCCACCTGGAAGAAGGACAATTTTGTGGGCTATTTTTGTTTTTAAATTTCCACAGAAAACTTGGGTGTGTTGCTCAATCACTCAGAGGTGAAAGAGGAGGGCCTAGAATATGGTGACTTTTGCAGGAAGCAATAATCGGGATCCAGCCAGGCTTTTCTTGTTTACTCCCTCCTTTACTCAGTAATGACCCTGACATTGCAGCTGCTGTTCAGGGCCCTGGGCACGCGTCTAAGGCCTAGTTCCACTCTTCTGGGGCGGCAGTCCACAGCGAGGGTCACACTGCAAACAGGTAACACAGGGCAGCTAGGCATACACTTTGCGAGAAAGTGGAGATCTATGAGAAGAGTGTACAAATAGTGTCCAACTTTGGAAATTGTCATTGATGACAGGGACTGTGCTGGCTAGCATGTGGACACATGGGTGGAGCTCCAGCAGCCTTCTCAGACCATGAGGCACTGCAGGGATTTGAGACCATGAATGGTAGGGAAACAACAGAAAGGACCTGGATGGCTTGTAGCACTAACAATCCAGGGTGACTACTTCCGCAGTTCTTAATGAGAGAAATAAACTTCCGTCTTGTGGAAGCCATTGATAGTTTGTTCATTTGTTTGTTTTCTTTTGCAACCAGCTAAATCGAATTCTAATTGACACATCCACAGACAGAACCTGGTTCCCAGACACTAGTAATGTTTAAATTTTTAAATTCCAATCTGGTATTTAAAAAAAAAAAACAAGTTTGGTCTTCTCATAAATATTTCAGTTATGACTTCTTTGGAAAAGAGGAAAACCTGTCGGCCTTGAGTCTGCAGCTCAGCCCTCTGAAGCTAAGCACGCACTGTCACTGTCTGTTGGCACCTGGGTCCTCTTGGTCACCACGGCCTCCCCAGCCTTCTCTGCTCTACCTTCCTGCCTTAATCCTGCAGGCCATGAGTTTGAGTCTTTAGGGTGCATGTTCTTGTCGGCCACAGTGAGCCCTCGGGAGAGCCCTCCTCTCCCTACACCTCCTTACAGGTCTTGGGACCTGGCCTTGCTCACCCACCTCCATAATCATCCCAAGCTACACTCTCTGGCACAGTCACCAGATTGCTTTCTCCAGGAAGGGTCCTACCCTGAGGCAGAAGTGAGGTGGAGACAGACACGGCGTCCTAAGCTGCGGAGCTCATGATGGGGTGGGGGTTGGGAAGGGGACGTGGCATGGCCTTGCACTGGGCAGAGAATCGCTGGGGCCCTGAGCTCCTGAGGCTTTGCTGGTATGTAGACATCTTCCCTGGAAAGAAAGAAAACTGTTCTGGGTTTCTCTTTTTTCTGTGTGATACTAGGAATTAAACTCAACAACCAATGCACTGAGCTACATCCCAAACCGCCACCCCTCTTTAAAATTTTTGACAAGATCTCTCTAAATTGCCCAGGCTTGTCTTAAATTTGCAGCCCTCCTGCCTCAGCCTCCCAAAGTGCTAGGATGACAGCCCTGTGCCACCATGACTGGCATTATTTTTAAAGAAAGCCCATAGTGGGTTTGAAATCCTGGTGATGCAGAAAAGATGTTGGCAGACACCGATCTGTGTGGCATCTTGAGGACAGAGCCTTCCTGCCTCCCCGGTCTGGGCCTGAACCTCCAAAACACCTGTAGTAGGGGCGAGACCTACTCCTCGTGGGAGCCCTGCTTTGTCCCATACCAGGATGGGGACTCCTGCTCTGAGAGTTCAGAAATTCTAATTCTCTCTCTTCAGAGTCCCACAGCTAACAAAAATCTACTGTGTAGAAGAGGCTGTGCCAGCCATCTGTCCCATTACTGAAATGCAGGACCTGACACCCACAGCTTAAAAGCAAAGAACTATAATTTGGCTCATGGTTTCTGGGGGTTCAGTCTGATGTCAGCTGGATCCAAGGCAAGAACATTATGGTGGAAAGTTATGGTGGAGGGAAGCCGCTTAGCTCATGGTGGCCAGGAAGCAAGGCAGGGGTGCAGTACCAGAGAGGAAGGGGACAGAGACCGGATGAAGACCTCAGGACCCCACCTGCACAACCTAGCAGGCACACCCGGAACTGAACCCCACCTATCCCCACAGAGCCTCACAAAGCCAATCAAGTTGCCATTGCACCCTAACCACAGAGGCCAAAGAAACGTTTCCTGAGTCTGTTGCCTCCCCCCTTCCTCCTCTCTGGGCCCCCTCCTGTGGCTGTGGTGCCCCTTCCCGGGGACCCCAAAGGCACAATGTCCCACTGGGACTGAGCATGGCTACCCACCCAGGGCCGGTGGCCAGGAGGAAGTCACTCTATCAGGGTTTATGATGTGTCTCTACAAGCAGCAAAACGGACTAGACCAGCTAATTAATCGGAGAAACACGCGACATTTCTGTTATTTTAAATTCTTCATTAGCGCATTATTGGTTCGCATTAGAACTCATTCCCGGCCCAGGCTTGATCCTCTTATCTTGGGGCTGCCAGCTCCGGGCTGGACGCAGAGGAGCTTCCACTGTTGATTTCCTGGCCCTTCAAATCATCTCTAAGCACATTAGAGTCACATAAACAGGACATGGAATGAGACAGGCCTCCTCGGCTTTGATACTTTTAATTACCAACCTGAGAAGGCAGAGGGGAGGCGGGGAGACCAGGAGAGAGAGCTGGAGTCCTGGGGAGGCATACACGCCATCTGCCGTGGAAATACCACAGGTGAGTGAAAATTAGGGCGAATACTTAAATGAGAAAATTTAGTACCACGAAAGACTCATCGCCACTCAGCTCAAAATCCCCCCTTACTTTGAACACCCTTGTCCCACAGCTCTGACCACTCTCCAGGGTAGCTCTGCAAGTCCCCTTTCTTGGGTCTTTAGTGAGGCTGTCACAGCCGCCTCGATATCCTGGATAAATCCAAAGCGTTCACCTCTCGTGGTTGTTTTGACTTTGCGGAAGAGATAAAGGTCACGTGGCACCAGGTCTGGTGAGCAAGGCAGATGAGGACACAACATCTGTTTTGCGAACCTGCCTTTCCGTGTTGTTGATCACACCTCATAAAGACACTCAAGAGAGAGAGAAGACTCTCTGAGCTGCTTCAGGACAGGGCTAAGGTGCAGCTCGGCAGATACAGTGCTTCCCGAGCATGCACACGGCCCAGGGTTCGATTCTCCAGCTCGATATAAAAATGAGCTGAGTAGGGCGGCACACCCCAGCACTTGGAAGGCTGTGGCAGGAGGATTGCCTTGAGCTTGAGGTCATCTGGATCACACAGTGAATTCAGAAACAGCCAGACTACAGAGTGAGACTTTACCTCAGAAATAAATAAATAAATAGGAGTAAGAATTATGGAATAAGTTGTTTAGACAGAGGAGAAAGATTTTGAGAAAGATTAATGGCAATGTGTCTCTTTTATTGTGATACTTTTTAAAAAGTTTAAGTATTTACTGTATATTTTAATCCCACTTGCTTGGGTCCAAACCAGTCACTTCTTCCCTGACTCCCGTGTCTGTCAAATGGGCCCTGGTTCCAGGAATAGAGAGATCGGGAGCACACAGGGGAGATGGGGCAGGTAGGCACCAATTCAAGGCACGTGAAGAAAAGCCACTTTTTTCAGAACCCTGTCTCTGTCTTCCCATAATGCTGTGTGTTCCTTGAGGGAACTCCTGAATGGGGATGTGCTAAGTGAGCACTTTTTTCTTCTTCATGAAATCTATTAGTCATTGTATTAAGGTTCTCCAGAAAAACAGAAATAAAATATAGATGTAAATTATGAAGGATAGACTTACACTGCAACCAGAGAAGGGAGAGTCCAAAATGGCCGCCTGCACTCAGGAGAGCCCGAGGGCCCAGTGGCTGGTCAGACAAGAAGACAGAATCAGAAGAAGGAGGAGATGGAAGCTGCAGCACCAGCCCAAGGTCAAGGCCTGGACGCCCCCTGTGGAGAGTCCGTCCTGTGAGCCTGTTGGAAGGCGGAAGTAACTGGAGCTTGACCTTCAAAGGCATTGGAGGACACTTCCTTCTTCATTCCCTGTGTAGAATGTCCCCAGACAGCCCATTCATTGGTTGATGCTATCCACGTCCAGGGCGGGTCTTTTTCTCTCCATTGGCTGGCCTTCCTGTCAGTCATCCACAGACACACGTAGAATGGTGCCCTACCGATCTGCTGGGCATTTCTTCATCAGTACAAATTGACAAAACACGATTGATGGTCACAGTCATTCCATACGCACTGCTTAAGCGACTTTCGTATACTAGGTACTTACAGGAGACACATCTGGGAACAAAAGAGGCTGCAGTCCCAGCGCTCATGGTGGAGCCGTTCCATCAGGGAAAGACGGCATAAGTAACAAACAGAAGAAGTAAGGCCGTGACGCGGGGTGCAAAAGTTAGAAGGTAATTCTTCTTGGGTGTCTTTTGAATTTCTGCCCATCTTGTTCTTCTTGTTTGCTTGTTCTGTTTTGTTTCTTGAGGCAGGGTCTTGTTCTGTAGCGCAGATAGGTCCTGAACTCACTACGTAGCCTAAGCTGGCTTTGAACTCATGACAGTCTTCCTGCCTCAGCCTCCCAAGTGCTGGGATTAAAGGTATATACCACCACGCCCGGCATAGGTGGTGCTGGAGAATCAAGCCCAGGGCCTTGTGCTTGTGAGGTAAGGGCTCTAACTGCTGAGCTAGCCTTCCTCTTGTTCTTGAATCTCAGCTGTGTCCAACCCACACGCCACCGTTTTATTGTCTTTTTTTGTTGCTGTTGAGTGAGGAAAATCTGTCTTGGGCCACATAAAAATGAGTTGTCTAATATAGATAATCTATATATACTAAAACTTTCTTTGAAAACTTTTTCAAGGGGGACCTATAATCCCAGCACTCTGGGAGGCTGAAGCAGGAAGGGAAGTTGAAGCCCAGCCTGGGCAATTCTGTGACTCAAAATCTCAAAATCGAAAGCCAAAATGGGTTGAGGATATAGCTCAGTAAGAAGGCTCTGTGCTTGGCTCCCAGTAGCACACACACAAAGTTTGTGGCTGATGCTAACAACCTGAAAGGCTAGAGTCCAGAACTCCCTCTGCGGCAGAAGTCAAATCAACCCACTCTTCTGGAGCGCTCCCCCCAAAATATCATGTATTTTGATGTTGTAAAATAGGAATACACAGTTGGGAGGCGAGGCCAGGTCAGAGTGGGCGGAGCATAGGGCTTGACCCGGAAGGAGTGGACCAGTGGGAGAGGACCCGGAAGGGTATCTCTGCCCCTCCTCCCCTGTGTGACTTCCGGTCTGTCATGCTGCAAAGATCTTTCTGCCAGCTATGGCTCTGCCATGTGCTTCTTCCATTGCCGGCCACCCATGTATAGACTGTGACCTCCTGAAACTGAGCTAAAATAAATCTTTCCTCCCTTAAATTGAGGATGTCAGGTATTCTGCCCCAGCAAGAAGAAAGTAACCAAGGCACCCGCCCTCCTGCTTCATAATACTGTTGTCATTCTCAGCAAAGGACCAGCATACTCATCGAGCACTATAAAAGATGCAGGCTCCCTGAGCTGGGGTCTCTAAAGTGACCCATGGCCAGGAGCAAATGTCACCTGGCTCTCTTCCCATCACCAGGTGGGAAATGGGGCTGTTTCAGAAAACTGGCCTGAAGATTATATTTGATGAAATTTGTTTCTGCTTTCAACAAAAATAATCCATAGCAGCACCATCTATAATGCCCTCAGAGCATTTTAGCAGATTCGACACCCAGCCTGGGGTTGGTCCAGGCGCTGGAGTTATGGCACTGTGAGTGTGTCCTTCTGTGCCATGAGGGCTTCTGGGAAGAAGGTCAGCATCCTGGGGGAGGCGCGTGGACAGGACCACCACTGGAGGCCCCTGGAGCCATCCTGGCTACTCTGCCCTGGACAGCCACAGCTTCCTCTCCCTGTGGCTCCCAGCATGTTGCAGAAGGTCCCTCTCATGTCCTCGTGGGTGCTGCTTCCGTCTCCCAGGGCAGCCACCGGGCGTCTCTGTGTGTCTCTGATCTCTCAGACACCTGGTGGAGTGCTCTGCTCATCACAAATTCGTGTGACAACATCAACAAGCTTCCTACTCCATGTTGAGCATGACACTTGTCCTTGATTCAGACAGCCGGTGGCTGGGCTAGGGCAGGAAGAGGCTGTCACACTGGTGCTGGATGTCTGGGGCCTCTCTCTCCTCTCTCTCTCCTCTCTCTCTCTCTCTCTCTCTCTCTCTCTCTCTCTCTCACACACACACACACACACACACACACACACACAATCTGTTCCCCTGTTTGGTCTTCCCTAGGCCCACTTCCGGGACCCCCTGCTCCCTCTTCGCCTCCCTTGTCCGGGGGCCCGTCTCCTCCCTCAGGCCTGCGTCCCTGTCCTTTTGGAGGAGGTGGTGGGGAAGTTGGTTAAGCACTTTCCACCCGTGAGTCTTGCTCCCCCAGCTGCCGAGACTATTATTGGTAAGTGAACCAATTTTCTTTCCTGACATCTGTAGCTCTTAGCAGTGAATATATTTGAAAAACCCTCTATGATGACTTGAAATCTTCCCTGCAATTTGATTCCTGATGTTTCCCTTTACTCGGCGAATGATTCTTTTAACTCATTATTTCTTGCACGGCAGGCCTGCCGGGGCCCCACCGGCACAAGCCATCTTCGGTATTTACCTTCTTTGCTTACGACAGTGCCGAGACATGAACAGGCCAGAGGGGGCTGAGGGTCCGCTTCTCCCACCTGCACCCTCCCAGTCCCTGTCACCTCCCCAAGCCTGGAAACACCCCTTTCTGCCGCCTGGTACCCCACCAGCCAGAGAAAGAGAGGAACAATGCATCCAGCTCTGCCTCGCACACCACCCCCTGCTGGCTACCTTGATTGCTCCCAATTCCTCTCAGTGTGCCAGGCCCAGCAGGAACAGCTACGGTTCCTCCAGGGGGAAACACACTTTGGGGATTAGTGGTAATACCAGCGATCATAGTAACAACAAGAATGGGAATGAGACCGGAGTCCTGTGCTACGAGGGAGGGGATGGGGGGACCGGGAGGGGAGAGGGGCCTTGGAGGAGGACCCTAAAGACAGGGCTACTGCCCCCTTCCTGCGGGGGTGGCGGGCAGTGGGAGTGGTAAGGTTCTACAGGTTCAAACTGAGGTTGGAGCCCAGGCCAACCTCGCTGGTGGCTCTTGACCCACTGTGCTATGTGTGTGGTATGTGTCATCATGGGAGGAAGAGTCAGTCCCCCAGGGGACCTTTCCTGCTGCCTCCTCACTGCTAGACAGGCAGAGTGGCCCTGATCCAGACCCAAACAGCCTTTGTCAGTGGCATGTGTCACCTGCCCCTTATTCATCTAGCCATCTGTTCCTTCCCTCAGCCATGGGAACTGAGCCCCTGGCCTGTGCCTGGGACAGCACTTGGGAGGACCAGGAGGGTAAGCGGGGCTCACGAGCTTGCAGGCCAGCATGGAGAGGGACGTGGAAGAGGCCATGCTGGCCCGCTGTCCCAGACGCATGAGATGGACTGATCTGGAGGTCACAGCCTGGGCCCGCGACTGGGCCCAGCTCCACTATTTGCTTACTGTGGGACCTTGCACTTTGCTTCAGTTTCCCTACCTGTACCCCAGGGCCAGAGTGACTGTGGAAAGCTGTTAGGCCCAAGCACTGGGTGTGGTTGGCACCTGCTGTCCGTGGAAGGAGAGACTACTTGTCTGGCAGTTCCTTGGCTTGCGGGAGTTCTCACCGTGTCTGTCACCGAGGTCCCTGAGCGCTGCCTGCTGCATTCATAGGGCCCTCCACTCCCAGGATCGCTCTCCAAGGTAAGAAGGGCACAGCTGAGGTGACATATTGCCAGGAAAGGCCCCAGAGGGGACCCCGAAGGTGGGGAGGACCTCACCCCTACCCAGCATGCCCTGAGCGTGCTCCTGGAAAGGGCAGTGAAACATCAGGGCACACCTTTCCCCTGCAGCTCCTAACGCACTTCACACCTGTTCAGCCTGAGCTTCTGCTTCCATCCCGTGGTCCAGCCAGGACGCGTCCCACCCTCCCAGTTTCACAGGTGCGGAAAATGAGGCTTAGGACGGTGGCGCAGCTCAGAGCGCAGGGAGTCCATAAAGGCAGCATAGGGCCCACAGCCACGGTTTCCTCCCCTCCAGTCCGCTTTCGGCCGCAGCCCTGCTGCTGCTGCTGTGTGTGTGTGTATGTGTTTGTGTGTGAGTGCGCATGCACGCACATGTGTGTGTGTGTCTGTGTGCATCTGTGCACCATCCTTGCTGAGAAAGAATCCAGAAACGCAGCTGCAGGAGGAAAGCCAAATGGGCTGGGCTCTCGGGCAAAGTCATGGGAACCCGGCTGGCCCCTTCCTGGGCTGCCACGACCCAGTCAGGGGTCCCGGGGTGCGGGCCAGCGATCTGGGCAGGAGGCGAGCGAGCAGCTGCGGGCGTCACATGACCCTGGCCGCAGCACTGCTGCCGCAGGAACCGTCACTGCAGTGATTAATCAGGTGCCTTCCAAGCAGAGCGGCCGGGATTCCAGGGCTGCTTGTCAGACCTGCCGGGCTCAGCACACCGCAGGGTGGCAACCAGAACCACCGCCCAGACCAGCCCAGCGAGGGATCCGGGAGGGAGGCCTGCACTGGCAGAGTGCAGAGGCCAGGCAGCTCCCGCTGCGCCTCCGAGATGGGCACCAGGTGTGGTGGCTGGAGTGCACGGACCTCACCAGCTTCAAGACCTGCTCTGTGCCTCTGACACCCGGGGAAGCCCTCGCAAGCCCTCCAGCTCCCCATGTGGGTTATGTACTTGCTTAAAAAAAAGTTAGGGGTCAAGCTGAGGGCATTCATGATGAGCCCCATCCCCAGTTCACTTGGTTTTTTTGATGTTGAAACAACATCTTGCCAAGTGCCCGGGCTGAGCTCGAATTTGTGATCTCCTGCCTCAGCCTCCCAGAATGGTAGGGTGACAGGGCTGCCCCAGGCCCAGCTGCTTTTGGCTGACGGACACCCCCCACTGTGGGAGGCCGTGGGGCTCAGCCCTGTCATTAGATTAGCCCAGCTTCGCTCAGGTCTCTCCTCTGCCGCAGGCCGTGAAGACAATGCCTGCTTACTTCTCAGGAACTTGGGGGCTGTTTCAGTTTGGCTCCAGCTGGTTGGAACCACGGTCTCTCCTCAGGGACCTGCACAGCATCTGAAGTGTGAATTTTTGATGTTAAGGGGCCATACATTCTGCCCTTAGATCTCGCTGATGCCGCCTTTCTCTGAACCTGTATCCTGTGGAGCCGGGACAATTGGTTAGACGTGTGCAGACCACCGGCTGCCTCAATCCCCCACAACCGAAGCCACCTGCTTCCTCGTCCCTTTCTCCTGAGGAAGATTTGGGACGCCCTTTCTGATCCTCATGCCATACTTCCTTGCCAACGAACTCTTTCTCTCTTTTGCAAAATGCAAAGTGTCTGAGATTGGCACCCTACACAGCGGGCTAAACGGGCCTGGTTGGGTGATACATCGGCCATCCTCCAGGTGAGTTGCCATGTGTCCTCCCCACAATAACCCCATTGTCCAGATAGGGAAACTGAGGCCAGGAGAAGTAAAGGCATCGCCCAAGGACACACATTGTAAATCAAGGGGCAGAGCAGGGGACTGCCCCACTCCCAATCTTAACAGCCTTTCATAGCTGCTCTGTGAGGCCTGAGTAAAGGAAGGAGGACCCTCAGCCTCTGTTCTGGTGACCCCTATGACCAGCGCCTTTGCCCTTGGTACCCCTCCCTCTCAGGTAGGTGAGTCTCTAGGAGATTCCTCCCCCCATTCCCTATTCCAAGGCTCCAGGATGCACACTGTCCTCTGATCTGGAACCTGGGCAGATGGAAAGCAGAAGGGGCCATTGCAGCCCCTCCTCCCAGGCGTGGGCAAACGAGGCTCCCACCTGCCAGCCTCTTCTCCAGACACCTGCCACGAATATCTGAATACGAGATTCGAACCAGTCAGCTCCAAGATGATTCATCTCCCCATGGTCCAGCTTAATAAACTGAGGTGCTCAGTAGAGACAAAGCTGTGAGCTGGGCTCAGCCTCCCAATAAAGGCAGCAGCAAACGTCACAGCCAGCCAGCTCGTCCATCCTCCACAGGGGGCTGTGCTCGCCCCAGTGCCTACCAGTCACGCTGAACAAGAATGTGGGGGGCTGGGTGCAGGGAGCCAGGAACGGAGCAGAGGCCCTGACAAAGGGGGCCGCCTCTGTCCAGGAGGAGCCACCCTGCCCAAAGAGACGGACAGCCCTGCCACACTGCTGTGAGTGGTGCAGACATGACGAAGGAACCAAGATGTCAGGTGCCAGAAACACCAAATGTCCCCAGCACGCCAAGTAGAGGAGGCTGGAGAAGCAGAGGGACTGTAGAATCCAGGAGGCCTGCAGTGTCTGCGAAGGGACAGTGAGGATGAGGGATAAAGAGCCCCTGAGAGCACGTGAGGCGCACGGAGCCTGAAGGTAGTGCCACCAGGGGAGCGGGAGGGTCAGGCTGGCCCTGCACAAGGCGGCCATCAAACCCATGCCAGTGAGAGCTTAGGGTGCATCACACTGTCAACCGAGCTAGGTGCCTTTGTTTACTTGTGACCAGTGGAGAGAATATGTCAACATGAGGCAATCAGGAACCACGCCTGGATTAAGGTTTGTGAACCACGCCTAGATTGGGAATTGAGAACCAGCCTGGATTAGAGTGTGAGTGACTTGTGGGTAGGCCAATGAGGGAAGAGCATCCACCCGGATGTGGGCGGGCCAACTGGAACTACCACAGTATAAAAGGAAGGAAGAGGGACGCTCGTCACAGCTTCTTCCTCTGGGAAAGCTCTCGCCTTCGCAATTGTCTGCGGACACCAACTCTCTACATGCTGCAGATCGTCAGCACAGATTCGCTCCGGTCTTGACTTGGGCCTGTGTGCCTGTCACTGATCTTCAGTCTCTGGTCTTCGCCATTGCTGTTTGAACAACCGGGATCCACAGCAGACTCTCACCGGTTGTCCTACAGTCCCAGACAGGAGATCTACCTCACGGCTGAGCAGCCATCATACGCTCCAGCTCTCGCATGTGCAGGCCACCATCTTGGACCATCTCTGTCCTCAGATTTGTAGGCCTTCCCAATAGATCCTTTGTTATAATTTCTGTAAATTCTGCTTTTGAAAGAACCCAAAACTTATACACTTGTCAAGTTCAGGGTGGTAGGTAGATGTGATAGTCATTTCTCAGAGCTAACACACACCTGACACCCACAGCTTGCAGGAGGAGGGGTTTATTTTAGCTCACAGTTGAGAGGTCCCAGCCCATGCACAGCTGGCCATTAATAACAAAAAACAGCAACTGCAGAAGGCTCAGGTCTCAGACAGAGAACAGCTGTTTACCCCACGGCAGCCAGGAAGCAGAAAGAGAAGAGAGAGGACGGGGGGTAAGAATCTGCCCTTCCATGCCATGCCCCCAGTGAGCCTCCTCTCAGATGGGGCCCCACCCGCTAACAGCACCAGAAACCATCCTTGCAGGACTCCACTGATGAGCACAGCACCCCATAGTCTCACCACCTTCCATCCACACGAGATTTCTGGGAGACAGTTTAGATCTGACCCATAACAATAGAGGTGCTGGTATCTCCTTTTAGCAAATATGGAAACTGAGTCTCACTCAGGGGGCTGATAACTCACCCCAGGTCCAGGGCCAGGAGGCACAGGCTCTCTGACTTAAGCTCTCTGTCACGTGCTCTGTGGGCCAGAACACAAACCCCAAGGACTCCAAGGCAGAGGGCACAGCTGGACTGCATGCAGGGCCATGGAGCGTGTTAGTGAACCCCGTGCCATCAAGGTGTCCCCCCAGGTCCTCACAGCTGGTGACACTGTCTTCACACACCAAGAGTGAGCTGCAAGTCCCTGAATTGCTGAGGAGGGTGACAGTGGGAAGGTCCCACAGAAAACCCCACAAACTGGTGCATCTTCTCACCATCCTGGACCCTGGCAGCCCAAAGTCAAGCTGTCTACAGGGCAAGGAGCCCTGAGACCTCTCTCTTGGCCTCTCTGATGGCTGTCTCTGAGCTGTGTGCCCCGGTGTCTTTGTGTCCTCATCTCCTGTTCCTGTAAGGAACCTGTCACATTGGGTTGATAACCTCTTTAAAGCGTCCAGTTCCCAGCACAGTCCCAGTCCGAGACCGAGGCCCAGGCTTCGGCACAAGCCTTGAAGATGGCAGGCGGAGTCACAGTTCAGCCCATGCCATCCTGCCATCTAGAACCCCCAGATTCATGTCACATGCCAAATACATCTGCCCCACCTGAGCAGGGCAAGTCTCACCCCATGCCAGCCCAGACTCTCAGACACAGGGCTGAGCAGGGCCCTGCATGGCATAGGCTGAGGAGAGGCAGGAGCAATCACTGTGGCTCCCTCGGGTGGGGCTGGCAAGGAGCCAGCCAGCACATACTTCCTGACCCTAAAAGCTTACCAGCACTCCCCCCTCCCCGCCCCTCAAGGAGCAAAGTTGGGCTATGGGGACAGGAAGGTGTAAGAGGCTTTGTGCAAGAGAAGAATGCCATTCTATCTCCATGCGGGAGCAACAGTTTGTGAGTGTGTGCACTCATGTGTGCATGTGTGTTTGCATGCATGTGTGGATGCATGAGTGTATTTAACCCTCATTATTGATTGGTATTCCCTGTATCCACAGCTCTGAGCACAGGGGCCAGGATGATGGATATATTGATTAACATTTTCATTCCGGTCAAGACATGACATCCAGTTGCTTTTGAGAGACGTTTTGCTGGAGGCAGATATCTTTGCCTCAAATATTGCTGGGCATCACCACGTCCTGCTCTGTACAAGGCAGCATGGGCCGCCTGGACAGGCGGGGGACACCTGGCCCCAGGCAGCCTTTGGGACACCCCAGGGCTCCTGAGTTCACGGACAGGGCTTCCCAGGGTGAGGGACGCTCTTTAGATATTTCTATGGAGCCATGCCAGCCCTGACCTTGGGTCTTTGATGACCTTGAAGGCCATCAGAATGACAGGACTCACAATGTGCCATTTGCAGACATAACCACCTTCCCAAGGAGCTGATTAAAACAATAAGCTTGGGGCTTTTGTCTTCTGGTCCTAGGAGAGAGGTCTAAGAGCCTACATTTCATGAGCAGCCTTGGGGATGTTTATGGCCAACGTTTTAGACGGAGACCAGGTCCCATCCAGGTCTGTGCCTGGGCAGGGCGATCAAAGAACCTGCACCCTCAAAAGTGGTGTTGAGGTCACCTGACTGCATTGTGACCTGGTCCCCTCATATATCCTTCCAATAAGGGACCAGAGGAGCATGGGACCTCCTAGATTCCACACCCTTCCACACCTCCATCAACACCCTGCAGCCACAGCCCGCAGGACGTGCCTGGAGATGGACATCATGCATCGTGGGTAGCGACTGGGTGTGTCAGTGTGAGGGCACGGCCAGGGAGAGGCCACCACAGCCCTGGGCTTTGGTGAGGCGCTCTTCAGAAGGTCTCAGAAGGCAGGAGGGCTCTCTGGGTTGGGTGTCTAGTGGAGAAAGTAATCCTGTGGCTGGGTGTCAGTAATGTTGGTCTGCAGGAGCGGTTGATGAGCGAGGCCAACGTCGTGGTAGCGAAGCAGCACCGGCAGCAGCCGCTCATGCCTGCTGGCCAAGAGAGCGCTGGGCGTTCTACAGCTTGGACCGTGTTCACACACGACTACAGGTAGACATGTTTCTGCTCTGTTCTGCTCTCCTCACAGGTGGCCCGGTCTGATGGTGACATTCTGTGAAACTGCCTTTGCTCACCAGAACAGCAAGGGCAGCTCCTGGGTGTCAGCGGCTGCTTCTCCCCTTCTCGCCACCCTGTGGCCTCCTGCCTGCCTGCGCACCATTCAGAAAGGGAAAAACGAGTTTCAGATGATCCCTGGACCTCCAGCTGTTCCTGTACCAACCAATCAGCTGCCTCCTCTGGAGGGCCCCACCCCCGGCGTAACTTTCCCTTCCCATCCTTTTGTCCGCTACTGGAGGAACAGCCTGGCATGGAGAAAGGTAATCCATGAGGTGGCAGAAAGGATGCAACGAAAGAAAACAGTGGGGCCAAGGGCACGAGTAGGACCCTCCAGGACACGCCCTCAGGGCTTATCCATCCCGCCAGACCCCCGCAGCAGCACAGGAAATCACCCGTGGAATAATCCACTAAGGTGATTAACTCCCATAATTCAGCCATAACACTCTGTGTCAGTCCTTTCTAATTGCTGGAACACAGTACGCAACCCTCACAACTTTAAGGGAAGAAAGGTTTATTTTAGCTTACAGTTCCAGGAGGTCTTAGCTCACATCCATGGGCAGAGAGAGGTAGTGCATACCTTTTCAGGTCATATCCCAGTGATCTGCCCCCTCCAGGTCATACTGCAGTGATCTGGACTTTCCAATCAGGCCCCATCTCTCAACAGCACAGGAAATCAAAGGTTTAAACCCCATGTCATGAAGATTCCTAACAGGAGGCTCTTGAGGTGGACATTCCAGATCCAAGCTGTAACTGTTCTTTTGCACACTGCTTCTCCCTGTTTTACCCTACGTCAGTTTTTCCACTATCGGAACAAACCACCTGACATATACGACTTAAGGGAAGAAAGTGTTATGGTGGCTCACAGTTTCCAGGGCTCAATCCATGGTGAGCTGGCTCCACCACTTTAGGCCTATGGCAAGGCAAAAACATCGCGCTATAAGGGTATGGTGGAGAAAACCAGTTTGCCACATGGCAACAGAGAAGCAGAGAGAGAGAGGGCAAGAGAGCCAGAGTCATTGGCCCAGGACCAGATAGGGTCCCCAAGGTCAAGTCCCTGCCATGCAGACACACCCCAAAGTGGGCCTTACCAAACTCCTCGGGATCTCTGAAGCCAGGGAAGCGGACAACCAACTTGATACCTACCATACCTCCCAAAACCGTACTAAATTTAAAGAAAAGAGTAAGGTCATAGTTTCCACTAACATGACTGTCCTGCCTCCTCTGAAACTCAAGGCAAACTCTTTAGCCATGAATTTCTGTAAAATTTTAAAAACAAGTTCCGTATTCTCAAGGCAATTTTACAATGGCACAGGGTAAATATCTCCATTCCAAAAGGGACAACTGTGGAAATAGAAAGGAACTGGGCCAAGACAAGACTGCAACCCAGCAGGATAAACATTCAACTCCCTGTCCAGCACTCAGAGGAGCTATAGCATATTGTGAGCTCCAGAGAGCTTGGGTAGGCCCATTCCTATAACCTGGCCAGTTGCTACCCACACGGGCTCTCACGTGGGCTGGCTCCATAGCTTTTTCTTTCCCACATTCCTAGCATCTCCAACTTCCTAGAGTCTATACCGCAGCTCTGGCCTCATCCCACAGCTTCACACACTGTCCGTTTAGGGGTTCTCAAAATGGACTGTTACTTTCTGTGACCTTAAACTGAACCTCGCATGAAAGTCTTAGGAAATACATAAAATAAAGACAAATTGTCAGAATGTAACACATGTGGCCCCTCGTCTAATTGTCAATAGATACCTTGCTATGGCTTGGATCTTGAGGGTCCCTCAAAAGCCTCGTGTATTTGTGACTGTCACTGGTAATGCTTGGCTAGAAGGTCCAGTGCTTGGAGTGTGACCCAGAAAGGTTGTATCAACTTGTGGGGATTAAGAGCCCTAGGGCAGAGCTTTCCCGTGCATGTTATTGATTTGTGGACCAGGAGGTGAGGGAGGGCCACCCACCCTGGAAGCTTGAAATAATCGCAAGAGGAAGCAGAAACATTGTTACACCTTCTTCCTAGAAAAGCGGTGGCAGACCTCAGCTTGCTTCTGTTTTACTTGATTTCTGTCTGCAGTGGCTGGAGCCACTCTCTATGTGCTTCCACTGCTGCCAGATGCCCTTGGACCGAGATCATCTGAAACTGTGAGATCAAAACATCTTTCCTTCCTTACTCTCCTGCACTGCTGATGGGAATGTAAATTCGCACAACCACTTTGGAAAGCAGTATGGAGATCTCTCAAAAGACTAGAAATAAATATCCCCTTCGATCCAGTGACACTCCTCCTGGGAATATTTCCAAAAGAGGCCAAAACAACACATAACAGAGATATATGTATACCTATATTCATAGCAGCACAACTAACAATAGCTAAAATATGGAAGTCACCAAAATACCCATCAACAGACCAGTGGATACACAAATTGTGGTATTTATACACAATGGAATACTATGCATCAATAAAGTCTAACAGCATGGAGGCTTTTGCAGGCAAATGGAAGAAACTTGAGAACATCATGCTTAGTGAAGTGAGTCAGAAGCAGAAGGTGAAACATCAAATGGTCTGTCTGATATGAGAAACTCAGATCACAACTATCTCATGGAACTTAAAACGAAAAACAAAGTGAAATAGGGGAGTAGGGCAGGAAAGGGAATGAGGGGAGTGGAGGGGGAGGGACAAAAGGAGAATGGGAAAGTCTTTGTCCCCTTGACAAGATACGTATGTGCACAAAATCCTCAACTTCATTGTAAACCTTAGGTTTTGCACTAATACGTATCAATAAAATGGGGAAAAATCTTTCCTTCCTTAAATTATGGATGTCTGATATTCTGTCACAGCAACAAAAAAGTAACTACGACAGATCTTTTCCCCTGAGGTCTGAGACCGCACGAGCCTGGCCTTTATTGTCTGCATTCCTATTGGCTTTGTGGTCTTCTGACTAGGCTTGCACACCCAGATATACTTACTGCAGTCTAGGGCTTCTGTCGCCCACATCCTCAAACTTTTCCAAACTCCTCCTGGAAACCAGCTGCCAACTTTTCCAAACTCCTCCTACAACAAGGTCAGGTGTAGTCGCCATGATAATACCACTTCTCTTGTACCAATTTTCTGTGTTAGTCAACTTTCAAGGGCAGGTTGACATCTTTCTCCTTCCCTTTTTTATCCCATCTTGGCTGTGAGCCTCCCAGACAGTGCCATTCACAATCAGGGTGTGTTTTCCAAGCTCAGTTGGGTAGGCTACATGCCTGGGGTATCTGGAAACATCCCCACAGGCACACCTAGGGTGTGCTTTGCTAGTCTGCTAGGTATCTCTTAAGCCAACAAAACTATCAAGATTAACTAACATTAAGCCAGGCCTGGTGGCACACACCTGTAATTCCAGCACTTGGGTGGCTGAGACAGGAGGATTGCTGTGAGTCCAAGGCCAGCCTGGGCTCCATAGTGAGTTCTGGACCAGCCTCGACTATAAAGTGAGACCCTGTCTCTAGGGGGAAAAAAAAGATTAACTACCATTCTCTCACTCCAGAATAAGCTCTGCCCAAAGGGGATGGATCCTCTCTGTTCCTTGGGGTCTTGAAGTTATGCTGCAGTTTCTCTTCTTTGATCCTTGTACAGGTGTAAGTGTCCAACCGCTAAGCTTGTCTCCAGTGACACCCCTAAATGCCTTCACCCTACCATTCTTGGCCCAACCAAACCCTTATAAAAGAACCCAGGCTATTGGATGATGTGTACAATGTTGAGGCTTATGATGTGGTGGTTGATCTTGGGTATAGTGACCAAAATCACGTGACAGTGATCACAGTATTAGCGTGAGGGTTAAGGCTGGTGGTGAGAGTGGTGATGGCAGTAGTGATGGTGACAGCGGTGATGGTAGTGCTACTGTTGGCTCTGATGGCGGTGGAGATGCTGGGTGTGGGCTGGAATTCAGACCACAATAGTGATGGGCCTGGCAGTTGTGGTAATTATGGGAACCATCAAGAGGCTATGGATCAAAACCCCTGAGATCATTTCACAGTGACCAAGGAATGAAAGCTTATAGATTTCCACATCTTCCTTCAGGCAAAGAAACTTCACCATAACTTCCTGAGGCCGCTCTTAGGCACACAGGGATGCAGAAAGAAGCTGGTGTGACAGATCTCCGTGGAGATTCAACTTCCACATCTGCAGCCCCAGGCTCACGATGCTTCCAGGAGATGCAGTAGCTGCTGCATTTCTGGCACTGTGCTCTAGTGCTGTGGTTCTGGACAGCTGTGAGACACTTGGGGAGATGCAGACAAGGCCTGTCATATGCAACCAAGGACAAGGATAAATGTAGGGTAACGGACCTTGAGCCCCAGAGTTGGGCCGTCCCACAAGGCACACTCTGCAGATAATCTAGCCTAAAACACCCAGAAACAAGACTGCAAAGACCAGTGAGCTGTGTCCAAATGAGTAGCCAGGCATGGAGGAGGTGGGGATGGACCAAGGCAGATGTTTCCAGAGAAGCTGGTCTTCAAGACAACATCGAAGGCAAGAGGACTCTGAAACCAGGTCAAAAATCTCATGACGATGGTCTCTTCCACTCGTTGTGCTATAGGAGTGTCCAGAGAAAGATTAGACTAGGAAAGAGCTGTCCACCTTACCTTGGGAGAGCCTGGTATTATTTCACACAGCCACTAGCACCTCTCTCCTCAGGACAATCAGGACTCCGAGGGCCTGAGCTTCAGATAGACTTCTCAAGGGTTGTGTGAAGCACACGGTGGCTTTTGAGATGTCTGTCACCCCATTAATTCACCACATCCATTCCCCAAACCTGCCCAGGTCCAGTCATGACAACATAAACCAATTTAGATATTTCAAATAGAATTAAACTTAGGAAATTGATTACACTAGTGTAGGAAGAGCTGAAAACCAAAATAGGACAGAAGTAAACAAGTGCAGGAAGCCATTAAGACTTTTGGGTTGGCTGGAGAGACAACAGGAAATGCTATTTCTGGCAGCCATATTGCTGGCAGCCATATTGCTGGCAGCCATATTACTGAGGCTTTTGTCAGGATATGAGCCATGGTGGTTACTCATCTATCTTGAAAGCAAGAATTGAGGAGTCTCCTTTTTCCCTCTTTGCTTAATCTTCTACAATTCCTTTCTTGAACACAAGGGCTGTGCCCTCATGAGAATGATTTGGTGTCCTTATAAAAAGATGAAAAGAGTTGTTTCCTTTGCTCTTCTACCTTCTGTCACGCAAGAACAGAGCCTTCATCCCCTCTTGAGAAGGCAGCAACCAGGCGCCATCTTGGAAGCAAGAACAGAAACCTCGTCAGATCTGAAACCTTCTGGTGATTTGATCTTAGATTTACAAACTCCAGAACTGTGAGGAATAAATTTGTACTGCTTATAGATGATCCAGTCAATGGTATTCTGTTTAAAAGATCAAACAGAAAAGGACAAAAAAAAAACAGATCTGAAAATGAAAGGTCATTGACTCTTATATGTTGGTTCCATCCTTAGAATGCTGGACTATGTTAAGATCTGAGGAGATCAATGATAAACCCCTTTTCTTTCACACCCAGTTCAGAGCTTTCTAAGAAACAGAGACAAGAGCTAGACAGGTAGAGGCCGAAACATCATCTTTATTCTAGTGAAACATGGAGAATGGCTCTGTGGGGTGAGGATGGGCATCTCCTACCAGGCTGGCTAATGCCTCCGGCCTAACTTCACCAGACTTAATCATTTCTCAAGCAGCCCAAGGTGAGAGCCATCCAAGTGCCACCACTGCGTGGGAGAATAAAAAAATGCGTGTTTCCTGTCACTAGGGAATTGTGACAGTGGAGGATATGCAGATTCTCCTCCACACTGCCACTTAGAGCAATTGCCTCCTGGCCAGGATGGCCGGAAGAGAAGTGATGGGAAGGGAAGGGTTGATGGTGGCATGGAGCCCTCTCGCTTAGACCCAGAGATCAGGCAACATGAAATCCTGGAGGCTCTGGCTGGGAAAGCTGAATCCCCCTGTCCTGTGCCTGCCATGTGGCTGGGCTGCCACCCTGAGTGACATCACTGGTGCAGTCTATGCTCACACATCTGAGAGCCAAAACCTGCTTTATGTTCATCTGAGATTTCCCTGATGTTTCTCTTTCTCCTTCTGGGATTTCCCATAATGGCTCTGATCCTTCCCCAACAAGGAAGTTACTTAAAGAGGGTGCGTATTTCATCCTGAGGTGTAATTTCTCCAAGATAAATCTTTCCAGTCCCTTTTATATACTTTTATTTGTTCATGATTTTCCTAGCATCTAGGCAGTACCCTCGTCTCTGGTTTCTGGATAAACAGAGCTGGGCAATGTCCCTCAAAGGCATGATGCCCAGAAGGGGACACATCAAGAAATCGATCACCCATGTCCTCACTAGTGACCCCCAAGGAGCCCACCCCCGTACGGGGCCTTTGTGTGCACTGCTGCTAATCCTGCTCAGGGAGATGGGCACAGATGACTCCCATGTGGAACTCAGGAAACTGAGGCTCAGAGAAGTTGCAACACCCCCAGGATCAAACTAGCAAGCAACTCAGGACGGTCCCATTATGAAGTCCAATTTCCTTTTGGTATACCTGGCACCTCCCAACACTAAGATTGGAACCTACATGGGAACAGAAGTCCATGAAGCACCAGAGAGACTCAAGCTCCCGAGTGCCCCTGAAGTCCCCTTTCCACCAGGAGTGAGGGGAAGACAAGGGCAGGGAAACACGATGATCCTGAGCACACGCCCGTGCTCTACCTGGTGGGGACATGACTTCAGTCAGGGGAACCCAGACCAGCCTCCTCCTCTTCCAACAAACCCAGGGGAGGGCGGTGCACAGAGCTGCCGTGTCTTGTGGCTCCTCACCAACCGGAAGCCCAGGCACACACAGTCCCGGTTTCCTCATGTTTATTTTAATGTGTTTTAGGCAAATAGCTTCAGTAAAGAGCCTCATCCCTGTCTGTAGTGGAGGGAAACACCTCAGCTGTTCCCAGCACCCGAGACAGACAGGAAATCACAGGTTCATAATTCATCGGAGGGGTGTCAGCATGCGTGCATGTGCGTGCACATCAGGCCACTTGAGAATGAGTCTCATAGTTCTCGTTCAGAGGCCTCTGATACCATCCGACAGAAATCCGTTCCTAAGTGAAATATTGATAGGTTGGTCCTGCAATCTGAAGCCACCTGTTAAGTTACTGTAATTAAGGCTAGCAAAACAGGGTGGCAGCAGAGAGGGCGAGCAGGGATGTCTCTGAGGCAGGCTAAGCACACATCCACACACACACACACACACACACACACACACACACACACACACACACACAGGTCATCAAGTCAGCAGGCTGAATTTTGGAAGAAGAGTTAGGAGACGTGGTTTAGACTACTACTCCAACTCCAAGTGCCTTTTCTGGCCAAACCCACCATGGATCCACCTTGGCGCTACACCCTCCAGCCTGTGCCATGAGAGTGGCCAAATGGTCACTTCAGTGACAATATATGTTTGTCACCTATGGGCTCAATACTTTTTGAGGAGCCTGAAAGCCAGGCCTTTTGGCCCAGGAGAGGCCCAGGACTGTGAGGGAAGGGGGTGGGGGGTTTCCCTGCATGGGCCCTGCATCCTGGGGACTAGCATAACATCATCTGCCATTACAGGTGGTCCTGGAGGCCATATGGGTGGGGAAGTGTGTGGGAGTCAGGACTGGGGAAGACCAGCAAAAAAGCAGAATTGGTAACACAAGGCAGGAAGTGAGAGAGATCCCAGGCCCAAGAGAGGAAGAGCCTGCCACAGCAGGTGGCCTGACCAGGGCCCTGGCTCTGCCCCCAGGGACTAAGGAGCTGTCCCTTCCTGATTTTCTCGCATTCAACTTTCTCTCATTGCCTGTCCTCCTTTTCTCCTTCCCTTCTTCCTGCCCTCCGCATCCCCTTCTTCCTCTCTTCCTACCTTCTTTCTCCTTTCCATAGTCCCTGTCCCTGGCTGCATCAGAAGCTGTGATGAACATTTATCAGAAAGGCTTTAATTAAAACGTTACACGTGCCGCAGCAGCCCCAGCACTCTCCACTGCTCTGTCCTGGCAGCCCTTAATCATCCAGGAAAGGCCCTTCCTGCTTAGGGGAGATTAACATATTAATGGAAGGTAATTATGCCTCAGCACCCAAGGGCTGGTTCTGGGAGACTTTCCTGTAGGAGGCCTGTTCCACAGAGGACAGGGTCCTCTGCACCTGCTGAGGTGTCCCTGTTCTTCCTATCAATAATCTCTGCCTAGTGGAAGCAGGAGGCCACCACCCTTTTAGGATGGACCCTTTCTTCCTGCCTGAGATCGCTCCATCCTAACAAGCAAATCCAAGAATTGGATGAGGAGGAAGGAGGAGGAAGGTGCTTGTCTTAGTTACTTTCCTATTGCTGGGACAGGATACCCAACACTCACAACTTAAGGGAAGAAAGGTTTATTCTATTTATATTTTGTTTCATTTTAGCTTACAGTTTCTGTAGGTCTCAGTCCACTTGTGGGCAGCTGTCAGTGGTGAAAGAGCCCGGTGAAGGCCTAGGTACAGAAAAGCTGTTCATCCCATGGCAGACCGGAAGTAGAGATCAGGGAAGGGCGGAGTTAACGTATACCCTTCCAGGTCATGTCCCTGAGCTCCACCCCTTCCAGGTCAAGCTCCCATGATCCACCCCTTTTGACCAGGCCCTGTATCTTAACAGCACAGGAATTAAACGGATTAACTCCCATGACTGACCTTGGCTTTTGGGGAACATTCCAGATCCAAACCACAGAACAGTGCTCTTTTTAGACAAGGGTAGAAGAAGATTGTGGAGAAATGAAAGCATGTGTGGCACGGAATGGGGACCCAGCGCACCACCTGACAGAAAGGCAGGCTCAGGCAATCATGATGGTGTCTCCTCATCTGCTCTTTCTCAAAGATGACCAGGATTATGCGCTTCGCAAGGACACTACTAAGGACACTCATGAAAGGGGGCTTCCAGAACTTCTTTAGAAGACGACAGTAATGATGTGATCAGTGTGCTCAAAGTGAGGGGACATTTCCAGATGGAGTCACATCCTCATGAGGCTCCAGTCACAGGAGGAAACATCCCCATTCTCAGAGAACACCAGTCTCTAAAGGACATGACCCCCTCTTTAAGGAGCCCCTGGGGCCTTTTCATGCCTGAAAAGGACATGGCCCTGTTCTCAGGGAGCCCAGGTCTGAGTCAGGACAAAGCACAGTCCTCAGGAAACCCCAGTCTGAGGAGAACACAGCCTCATCCTCAGGTAGTCACACACCCAGTGGGAGGACACCTCTGCTGTCCCATGTGTATTCCAGTGTGAAAAGTACAGGAAACTGTACGAGTGCACTTTTCCCAAGTCACATGGTACCAAGTGTTCTGAGGAGCAATGGGATGAACCCGACCCAGGTCCGCACGATGGACCCAGGCAGTGAGCAGCACAAACCCTCTCCTTCCTCCTCAGGCCCCACCTCTGAGCTCCCAGATCCTGCTAAACTTAAGCAGCAATGGTTATAGACCTTTCTTGGATCAATTAGTATTCTAAACATGAAATTAATTTATCCTACAAATATGAGAACCTAGTAATTTGTTTCACTTTTATTTTATTGTCAGATAGGATTCATTTTCTACATGATTTTATGGTTGGATAGGATTCATTAGAAATTTTCCCCCAACTTCTTCTCTTAATAAGGAAAAAAAGTCCCATCTGTGCAGTCTGTGTGGGTGGGCCTTGCGTGTCTTTTGAGGACTCCTGAAAAGGCCGGTCCCACTCCAGCCTCAGCTCCTCAGCTTCCCTTTAATTTCCAACTCTGAAGAGCCAGGCACTGGATGAAGATGTCTTCCCAGAAGCCCTTGCGACGGGACCTCTGCTCACCAAGTGGTGGAGATGGCGCCATCCCCGGAAGATTGTATGCTTGGGTGTGTTTGCATGCTGCTTGGCCAAATTGAAGGCAGCCATTTTTGTGCTAAAGAGGAGAAAAGGGTTTATTCAAAGCCAGTCCTGAGGAGGTGGAGGACTTTTCCTGCCTCAAGTCACCATCTTCCTGTGTACAAGTGTGTGGCAGGCTTTTATAGGATACAACGAGATAAGAGACAATCCAAGCTTAGATTATGTCTTAATTACTTTTTCGTTGCTATGACTCAAGACCCAACATCCACAAATTTAAGGGAGGAAAGGTTTATTTTTGTTCACAGTTTCAGAAGGTCACAGTCCATTGAGGGGCACTGGTAGCAATGGAAGTACATGGCAGAGACAGAGGGGGAGCAGCTTCTCATGACGTCACACACAGGAAGCCAAGTCAAGACTAGTTGAGACTCGTCCTCCAAGGAAGGCAGGAAGCAGCTTATATATCCTTCCAGGTCTCCTCCCAGTGACCAGCCCCTCCTGTATCTGGTGTGGAAGGTGTGGTAAGCCCCCACTACACACCTGTAATCCAACTGCAATCCAATTTACATGCCTGTAGTCCACCTCTCCAGACTAGGCCCCAATCTCCCAACAGCACATGGTTCCATAGACAATCATTTAAGTACATGAGACTTTTGGGGCCATTCCAGATCCAAACCACAATAGGCCACATCTTTCAGACCTGGGCCTTCCCATCCCTGGACTGAGATGAAGATGGACTTTAACCTCCTGGTACCAGCATTTGCATATTGCCCATTTATTTGGGGATAGGAGAGGCTGGGGGCTGGGGTTTACTCCTTAGCTTTGCTAGTTAGGTCACTAGTTTTATACCTGGGTGTATGGAGGAACCATTTCTCTCTAAAGGAAAAATCTAACTTGTAAAGTTCTATTTTGGCAATCCAGTTACAGGGACAGTAGAGAGTTCTGAGCCTCTACTCTGTTACTTACTGGTACCTCCATGTTTCCCTTTGGTGGGGGGTGGGCGGTCTGTCACTTATGTGGTACCCACCCTGGGCCAGGGGTTGGGACAGGTCACTTAAATCAGTTGTCTCTCTCAGGACAGAGGCTGCTGCTTCCAGACCATGGCCCCCTGACCTCCCTGCCTGAGACCTCCTTTCTACCAGATTGCTAAAGAGAGACTCACTCAGCTCATGCATGAATGGATCCCTAAATGCCAATCCTGGCCTCTTTCAGGCTGTGCCAGCTCTGACCACCAGTAACCCCTCATTTGTCTGCCCTGCCCACCAGCCTCAGAGGAACTCTGGGAGTTAGGACCCTGCAGATCCCAGGCGCTAGGCTGCATCTTCCCACCAGATGCGACTTTCCTAAGGACTGGAACACAATTTTCTCCATCAACCTGGAATCTGCTAGAAGGCCCAAGCCAGATCTCTCCATCAGACAGAGCTAGGTCAGACTGTACTGTCCCTGTGGGCAGGGTTGTGTCTGCCCCTGGGTCACACCTCAACCGGCACAGCCCGAGTCCCAGGCCAAGTCTCCATTTTCCCACTGTGTCCTTGATGCTCTCTGTATAGTGCAGACACTGACCACAATTAATCATCCATATAATTATTTGTTCAATGTCTCTCTCCCCATTCGGATCATAGGGTTTGTGAGAGTGAGGACAAGTCTAGTCCAGGCCCTGCTATCTGCCAGCCCCTGGCACGCTGCCTGGCACACAGAGGTCCCCTACATGGATGTACATACTAAAGGAACAGATAAAACATTGACGAGGTACACACATGGTCATTGTCTGAGTTACCTTCTCATCACTGATACGCAGCATCCTACATCCACAACTTAGAGGTTTATTTAGCTCACAGTTCTGATGTCTCAGTTGGCCCATGCATGACTGGTTGGCAATGATGGAAGGGCATGGTGGAAAAGCCTAGGCGAGGACGGCTGGTCATGGCCTCACAGTAGGAAGCAGATGCCCTGGGGAGATGCCAGGGCAAAGGGTGTATCCTCGCAGTCCCTTCTGACCAGGCCCCACCTCTGCATACTGTGTGAAATCGATAGGCTAGTCCACTCGGTCCACTTCACGCCCACTACTGTATCGTGGCTCACACACACAGAGCTCTGGGAGACATTCTAGAACCAAGCCATAGTAGGTACAGAGACGGAACACGGAAGTCCAACCTCTGTCCAGGCTGGGACAGGTCCTAAGTGCTCTGTCCAATGGCACACAGTGAGCTCTATGACACGGGTATCAGAGGCAAGAAAGTGGGTCCCAGGAGATAGGGCAGCCTGCATCATGGCCCACCATGCTCCTCGGCAGCCCAGGGTCTTCAGTGAGTGTCCTAATGTCTCTGAACCTTGATTGTCCACCTATGAACACCCATCCACCCTGTCGATGTGGGTGTCAGTCACGAGGGTGGAATGGTGTCCGGAACACCATTGGTGATGGCTACTCTTACCACCATTACTGCCTGTACCCCCGTGCAAATGAGGAAACGGAGGCTGGGAAGGGTTAACTCACTTGTCCAAGGCTCCAGGGCTAATTGATGGCCAGGCAGGCCATGAGCTCTGGATGTGGACCCTTCATCTTGAACCCTAGTGGTCATCACAGTCCTGTCTGTGTGAAGGCCGAGGTATGCTAAGTAAGAAGAGTCAGAAAGGATCTTTGCAGGAAGCAAGCACCTTCTGATGCCACGGCCTTGAAGTAATTGACCACCAAGGAGCAGGTCCTGCTTAGGACAAGGAGAAAAGGGACAAGAGGTGATGAATCCTGGTCTCCAAGAGGGTCTGTGGCACATGGCTCCACCTGATCCGGCCCTCTCATCACTTTGAACCCACTTCCTACTGGTCTTTGCCTAAATGATCCAGGGTAGACCC
Source organism: Ctenodactylus gundi (assembly GCA_004027205.1). Classification (NCBI taxonomy): domain Eukaryota; kingdom Metazoa; phylum Chordata; class Mammalia; order Rodentia; family Ctenodactylidae; genus Ctenodactylus; species Ctenodactylus gundi. The sequence continues at coordinate 189,838 of PVKB01002702.1, read as the reverse complement.
CTGTAAGCCTCAGGGCCTTTGCACTTCTCACTGTAAGGATACAGAGCAATTAATCAGGTTACAGCCATGATGACTCATAAGTGTGCTGCTATCTTGAATAGTGTCTAGATAATGAGTTTTTGTACCTGCTCCTGGGGTTGAAAGATGAGAATTTTTTGTAAATCCTGACCCTCTGAGAGACAGGAGTCAAAATTTTAAGAGGGTGGAGATGCCTGTGTGAGAATGGGGAGACAGGGAAGGGGGCTGAGTGAACTGTCTAGTGACAGTGATGCTGGAGAGGCCAGTGGGGACACCTTAGACAGAAGTACACTTTTTAAAAAGTTGGTCCAATGGCATAAGACCACCAGGGATGCTCACACCACTGTCTCCCCTTCCCCTCTCACAAGGGTGGGGCTGATAACAGCACAGCCATTGTCCCAACAGTCAGTGGCCAGGAACAGCCAGCAAGACACGTGGCCTCAGAATCAACATGGTGGTGGGTTCTGAGCGTAACAACTTGGGTTGTCAGTTGGTGACGCTTCCCCACAGACGATCTGAGAAGTATATTTCTGTGGCCACACACGCCAGACCCCTGCCCTGAGGAGCTGGTCTGAGGAGCCTGTGAAGCCTGCCTGCCCCATGTTCTGCCGAGGGTGTGACCTGGGATGCCCCACCATAGGGCACCCCCAGCCAATCAGCACTAGGGATGGGGTGGGCACACTGGGTGACCTGCTTCTGACCACAAGTTGGTGTCTGAGGGCCCTGGTGGGGAAGCCCAGTGTCCCCTGAGTGCATGGCTAGGGGCTCCCTCCTTCTATACCGGAGCACCAGGGCTGGGTTCTCCTGCTTTTGTGTCCCTTGGGACACCTTTCTGGCAGACCTTCCATGTCATAGCCTCAGTGTCTTAGTTTCTCTCTCACTGCTGGACACTGTACCCAGCACCCACAACTTAGGAGAGGAAAAGTTGATTTCAGCTAAGTTTCTGCAGGCCTTTGTCCATTCATAGGTAGCCAGCAATGGTGGAAGCACATAGCAGAGACCTAGCTAAAGAGAAGCTGTGCATTCCATGGTGAACAGGAAGCAGAGTGCGAGAGGAAGGGTGGAACTAGTGTATACACTTCCGGGTCATATTCAAGTGATCCACCCCTTCCAGGTCAAGTCCCAGTGATCTGCTCCTTCCAAACAGGCCCACCTCTTAACAGCACAGGAAATCAGTGGACTGGTTCCCATTACTGAATCACCTTCTGAACATGAAGCTTTCGGGGAATATTCCAGATGTAAACCATAATAACCAGCCAAGTTACCATGACAGGGAAGGATCCAGGTCACAACCTGCTGGGTACAGGCTCAGTGCCAGGAACTGAGAGGTCCCAGCATCATTCAGCTCCACCCTCCTCCAACTCTATCTGCCTCTCTCTTTCTCTCTCTCTCTCACAGCTCCTACCCCCCCAAAAAATGTGTCAATGTCGTCCTGCTGGTCACCGTGAGACACTCAGAACCACCCACCTAGAGCTGGCTCTCCACAGACACCCAGCCCAGGAGCCTCCTCCCTGAACTTCTCATTCTGTGATCGCCAACTTGGTGACAGACACGCTGCTTCTGAAGCCACCGTAATTTGCTGGTTACATAACGTGTGTCTCCAGTGGTGATGCGTCTCGCCTGCTGGAGAGGCTCCAGATTCATAATCTATTATTCATGCCATCCACAGTGTCTCTCCACAGACAGCGTCAAAGGTAGACAAGCTGCGTGTGAGGGAGAAGAGAGGGAAGGGGGTCATTAGGAGCCAGCAGGGCCTGAGGGGGGACACAAGACACACAGAGCCCAGCTGGGACCTCTGAGGAGATTGTTTCCTTTGGTTCCTGCGATTCAAGGTCACCAACAGAAGGGACAGAGAGAAGGGCGTCTACCAGAAGGCCTAAGAAGCTTCAAGGAGGGGTGGGGGTCACTGGGACCTCTGACCTCAGACATTAGGCCACTTCCCAGATGTGGAGTCCCCTCTCAGACACCGAGGTAGAGAAGCTACTTAAAAAGCAGGGACGACATCACTGCCTAGAGGATCACGAGGCCACAGCATCAAGGACCCCCAGTCTGAGGACACATGCCCTTACCCTCAAGGAGCTCCAGGCTGAGGGGGCCACAGACCCTGAATGCCTGGATACATAGCCATCCTCAGGGAACCCCAGGTCAAGGGGACATGACACCATCCTCAGGGACTGTCCCTCTGCCAATGGAGAAAACTCCTACAAGGAAAAAACACAGACCCTGTGTTCCCCACATCTCTGAAGTTTTTCTGTGTGCAACAGGGATGGAGCGATATTTACTAATGGTAAATGAAAACCAGAAGAGAAAAGCCCAAGTATTAAACATAAGTAGAGAGCTGCTTCAAAAGCTCAGGGGAGAATCCGGGGTCATTCGTATCTATCACACCTTCCCTTAGACGAAAATGATGCTACAGTTTTTCAGCTGCACGTAGCAAATAAAACGCATCCGTTTCTTCTGATCCCCCTCAGACGTCTCAAATGTGAGTAAGAGAAGAGATAAATAAAGGAGATAATTATTAACTCCAAGAAAATTAAAAATAGCCCATGAAGGAAAATGTTATCACACCCGGCTCTTCTCTAAACAGTATTTATATAATCATAAATGCAAATGAAAACACTGAATGTTTAGTTTTAACAAAAATTGTGTTGCAACCATGCCAAGAGCCACACGGGGAGTGTGGCTATGATAGATGAGTATCAGAATGCCAGAGCCAGGCCCATTGGCTCAGGCTTGTAATTTCAGCACTCTGGGAGGCTGAGGCAGGAGGATCATAAATTCAAGCCCAGCTTGGGTAACTTAGTGAGATTCTCTCTCTCTCAAAAAGAGGGTGGGGGAGGCCAGGGATATCACCTAGCACAAAGGCTCTAGGTTTCAATTCCACGGGGAGGGATGGAGGAAAGGTAAATGCACCCTAGGTGTCAGTCAACAGATGATGTTTCTGGTAGGTCACAGAAGAACCGTGATGCATTAGATTGGGTTCTTCCAAAAGGCAGAATTTACAGAAATTAAAGCAAAAAGGATCTATATGGAAGACTTACGAATCTGAAGATAGAAATAGTCCAAGATGGCGGCCCACACGTGGGACAGCTGGAGTGTCCAATGGCTGCTCAGCCATGAGGTAGAACTCCCGTCCAGGATTGAGGGACAGCCGGTGAGAGTCCGTGGCAGATCTCAGTTGTTCAAAGAACAATGGTGAAGACCGGAGACTACAGATCAGCAATGGGCAGACAGGCGCAAGTCGAGACTGGGGTGAATCTGTGATGACGATCTACAACATGTAACAAATCAGTGTCCATAGACAATTGCAAAGGCGAGAGCCTTCCCAGAGGTAGGAGCTGGAACAATCTTCCTTCTTCCTTCCTTTTGTACAGTTCAAGTTCCAGCTGGGCCTCCCATATCCAGGTGGGTACTCTTCCCTCATTGGCTGGCCCACAAATCACTCACACCCTAATCCAGGCTGGTTCTCAATTCCCAATCTAAGTGTAGTTCCCAAATCCTAATCCAGGTGTGGTTCCTGATTGCGTCAAGTTGACATCGTCTCTCCAACGGTCACACATGTGAAACCAAAAGTGACCAGTAGCAAGACAGTTTGAAGTTAAAGTGTATTGCTCCCATGACCTCATGCCTGGGCAGCTAGCCTGGTTGTAGGGTGCTGATTATGGGGCGAGTAAAGCTTTTATGTAGTATGGATGGGTGAACCAGCATGAGGGTCAGGAATTGGACTATTTAGATGTTATTTGGGTTGTTGATTGGCATAAGAGGGCAAAATGGGGTAGCTTGATAGGTCGGGAGAGGAGGCAGGTGGGGTACGGTCTGGTAGGAAATAGTTCCCTGCTGAAAGTCAGGGTTGCCATCATTAGCCAGCCAACTGCCAGGTCCAGGAGAATTGTTATGCTGGGGCCAGAGAAGGTTTCTATGGCTAGAAATGTTACTACGGCCAGGGTGGGATGAAAGAGTAGCTATCTCCAAGCCAAGGTCATAGACAGGAAGCCAAGCTCTGGGTGGCAGGACATGCCAAGAAATCCAGTACTTGAGCTGCAGCACAGGAACCCCAAATAATCATGATCCAACAAAAAAACAAACACCAGAAGAACTAGATGGGGAAGTTGGAAGGTGGTCCCTGAGGAGCAGGATCTGGGGTGGGCAGGCTGCACCTGAGCATTTTTCTCTTAATTACGATCTGACATGGCTTCAATACATATAAAACCTCAATAGAAAGACAGCTCCCTGTATTTGTTAATGTAGCTCTGCTGAAGTTGACTCTCGGCTCTCCAGAAGGTAACAGGTGTCCTGTCATTGATCATCCAAACAGCAAGCGAGGAAGGAGAGCCGCGGGGAACTAGAGTCACAGAGCTCTTAGAGAGAACAGGGATGCTGTCATCTGTCCTAGCTCAGCACATCTTAGGTAGGTCATACAGAGCAGCGGCCAGCCAAGCTGACTCCAGAATAACGCATCAGCCATGGGCGTTCCCAGAGCACAGCATCCTCTGGATGGAGGGAGAACTCCTGTCGTCTTTGACATTTGATTACCAGGAATCCAGCTTTTTTTTCATCTGGCCATTTCTGGGTGATAAACTCTTTCATATCCATAATGGGCCATGTCAGAAGATTGACTGTGCACAGTTCTGGAGGTGAGCAGTCCAGGGCCAAGGTGTTGGTGGTTCGGTGTCAGCTGAGGGTGAAAGCAAGTGGCAGAGGTCTAGTTAGAGAAAAGCTCTTCATGGCATGGCAGACAGGAAGCCCAGTGAATGAGCAGCCAGTCAATAAGATGGAAGCCAGAGTTTTCCCAGGAAGAAGCTGTAACAATGTTTCTTCTTCCTTCCTTTACTTAGTTCAAGTTGCCAGTTGAGCCCAAAACTGAGTGCCCCTCTTTCACATCCTGGTCCAAGTCAACAAAAAGTCAATAACACACTCTTGAAGGCTCTGCCCTGGGTGATGCCCTGTCTCAACAAGCAGATACAATCCCTCCAGGTCAAGCCCCAAGCGTCCACCCCTTCCAACCAGGCCCCACCTGCCAATAGTTCACAGTTCCAGAGCTAGCCTGCTCCACCCAGATACATGGGACTCTTGGGGGAACATTCCGGATCCAAACCACAACAGATCCCAAAATGGAGCATAGAGCATCCAAGAGTCCAAGGATAACTGTTGCCTATGACTCTCAAGTGGAAATACTCATGTCTGGGTACAAAACTGGATTTGAACTTTCACATTTTGCGGTGGTTTAAAGTCTCCCCAGGTCATCCTTATACCCCACACCCAGCTGCCTCTGGGCCTCTCAAGCCTATCAAACTCCATATCTCACTATCCAATATATACTTCCCCATGGGCATCAGGAGAGGCTGGGCACCCCACAGGGGAGGCCCTCCAACACTTCAGTGGCTTAAGGACAAAGATTTATTTAGCGCTTCCACCACTGTGGCTCCGGTCTCTCTCCAGGGCAGCTGCCTTCCATATGGCAGTTCAGTGTCCACTGTCCCTTCATCTCAACCCCTGCCACGGTTGCCATGGCAGAAGAAAAAAAGCTCAGGAGACACTTGAGCTGCCAATGAAATGTTGTACACACACCACTTTCCACAGCAGCCTACTGGCCAAACTGAGCCATGTGATCTCATGCAATGGCAAGTGTGATGGCTGGCAGGTGTCATTTACTCCTGTGACCCCAGATATGGGTAACTGCCCCCTTCCCCCACCCACCCCCCACCGTACATGCAGGTCACTTCCTGGACAGACGCCTGCTTTTGCTGTTGGCCCTATCCCCACCTATCCCTCAGCCCTGACTAAACCCCACACTTCCTGATGACTGCACGGAGCCCGGGGCCCAGCCCCCAATTCGTGTCATTATCTGTGGAATGCACTTGACACTTTGGGTTCATTAAGCATTTTCAGTCTTTCCATTTTCTCCCTGGTGAATAATTTAGCCTCCTGGACTCTGGGCAGGGTAACGAGAGGAGTTGCCAATCTGGCCAAGAGAAGAGAAATTAGCAGGAAAGCGGGAGGGAGGGAGCCTGGGAAGACAGTATTGTGACTTCAGAGAACTTGCTATTGTCTGGACCAGGAGGCAAAGGTACAAGCAGACTCTGGGACTTCAGAAAGATCATTCCCTAAAATTTCTCTTCCTAGCCTGGCCTGGTGATGCACCCTTTAATCTCAGCATTCTGAGTGGCTGAGGCAGGAGGATTACAAGTTCGAACCCAGCTTCGACAACTTAGCAACTCAAGAGAGATCTGTCTCAAAATCAAAAATAAAAATAGGCTGGGGATTGTAGTTGAGAGCAAAGGCCCTGAGCTCAATCTCCAGTATCATTTAAAAAATTTGTTCCTTATCTTGAGAAGCTTAGGCTAAGCAAAGGAACCCCAGTTAAGAGCGCTGGGCATGTTGACAGGAGAAGACTGACCTCAGAACTGCCACCACAATCAGAGAATAAGAAATATTGGAAAGAACCACAGTTTGCAGGGGGAGCTCACCAATGAGCCCAAGATTTCCGAAAGTACAAAAGCCAGGAGGTGAAGGGCATCACCTCCTCTGAGCTCCCTCCAGGGACCCGCAATTTCCACACAGTAGTTAACTCCGCTGACATGGAGTCTTAATTATTTTAAGAAACAAAGAACAGTTCCTGTGTACTGGGGTAAACATGGACTTCTGGAAGTAGCCAGTGGCAGTGGCAGTGGCCGTACGGACATCTCCAGCTACCTTATCAGAACACATCCATGATAAAAGGCCAAGGAGAGCTCAGGAGCAGGCCAGGAAGAAGGAAGTCAAGATCTGCCGGGACCGAATCACGAAAGTGACATCACATCACTGCGTCATATTCTATTGGCTGGAAGCAAGCCACACACAACGCCAGGGTCAAGGCCCAATCAGAAGGGTTTAAACATACAGGACTTCACTTAACCCAGGAAGCCTCTCTGCTTAAGATGAAAGTGGCCAATTGGAGAGGCGGAAGTTTAGGGCTCTGCCTCGGGGTTGATGCAGGACCTTGGTTTCCACTTCCAGAACGTGAGCAGTCTAGTCTCGGAGATGCCTGAGATGCCCGAGGTGCTCGAGCCCCGGCTTCTGAGCATCCCACAGATCTTAATTCAATTAAGCTGATGAAGTTAGATTTCTCTGCGCTCCTGGAAAGCAGCCAAATGTGTACTGCTGCCAGGTTCCCCCCAGGTTCCCAAGCTGACAGAGGTGGGGGGCAGCTCTCTCTGTCTCTCCCTCCAGCCGCGACTGGAGGAAGGGAGGGAGGGGAAGGAGGGAGGAAGGAAACAGACATCCACATCCTCAGGAAAAGCAAAGCCCAGGCCAGGTGCTGGCACGGCCCTCCCCGCTGCTCACCCTGGATGGCTGCTGGGGGCTGCGATCAGGAAACCCTCTGGAGCAGCCATTCTAGCATCCGGGGTGTGATCCGAATAAGTGTCCCCCCACCCTCCCAGCAATAGCTGCGCTGTGCAGAGCAAGCTCCTGCTCGCTCCCAGGATCCCTCCTACCTCTGCCACCACTGGTCCTCCTGCTCGTGGCAGCTCAACACGAGCCCACCCAGGGGGCCCTGCCTTCCCAACAGAACCCTCTTCCGTGAGGGACTCAAGCACCAGCAGCCAGAGAAAAGGGGGCCATATTGGGTGCTGGCCATAGCCCCAGCCTGTGACATGGTCCCAGGGGAACCCTTCCCTTCTGCTGGGCCTCAGTGTTCCCTTGCTTCCCCAAGAGCCATGAGATCCACTGGTTCTTACACTGCATTAGCCTGCACTGGGGAACTTAGAGATTACTAGCTAAGGTAGGTGGCATCTGGCCGTAAGGATGATGGTGTCCTCTCAGAAACTCACGGTGAACTCTGATCCCCAAAGTGATAGTAGGGAGAAGTGGGGCCTGTAATCCCAGCAATCAGAGAGGCTGAGGCAGAAAGATTGCAAGTTTGAGCTCAGCCTGGGCAACTGAGTGACCTAGTGAGACCTTGTCTCAAAATATAAAGAATAGAATAAAAGGCTGGGGTTGTAGCTCAGTGCAAAGGCCCTGGGTTCAATCCCCAGTACTGAAAGAAAAAAAAAAATAGAAGTGGAAACTGTAGGAAGTGATTAAGTCACAGGAGTGAATGGGGTTAGGTGTCCTTTCGAAAGAGCTGAGTGAAGATATTTCTTCCTTTTTGCCACTTCTGACCCTTCCGCTGTGGACGGACATAGCATCCCTGTCCTCTGGAGGACACCAACACCGAGGTACCTCCCTGACTCCAGAGAGCAGCCTTCCCCCAGACAACCAAACGTGTCGGTGTGTTGACCTTTGACGTCCCATCCCCCAGTACTGTAAGCAATAAATTTCTACTCTTAACAAATTGCTCAGTCTCAGATACTGTGTTACAGCAAAACAAACAGACAGAAGCAGTAAGAGACACCCTCTTCCCCCAGTAAAATGCGCCTTCTGCTCATTTATTCCACTTAGCATAAAGTGCAGAGTTGAGCAATGTTACTTTCTCATCTCACTTTGTCAAAAACCCCAGAGAGAGAAATACATTCCCCCGTGTACCAAGAAGGCTGCCCCAGCTCTGGGCACCCTGTCCTCACACCACAGGGTCAAACACAAGGAGAAGGCAGCCGTGTGTGGGCACGTTTTTCCAGGGAGGAACATCTTTCTAAAGACTCTCCCTCCTGTCTTATTTGGGCTGAACTGTGTTTTCCAAAATGAAGTGTTTAAGTACTTCTGCTTGTGAATTGTTTGGAAGTGGGGTTGTGTGCTGCCGACGGAGGGAGTCAAGGTGAAGCCACGCTGGAGTGACTCCCAAATCCAGCGTAAGAGGACAAGAGACCCAGAGAGGAGCCGGCAGGTGCAGACAAAGAAGCACACAGGGGGATACCATGGCAACAGAGGCAGACACCGGAGGCCGGCAGCAGCCAGCCAAGGACTTCCAAGGACACCAGAAGCTAAGGGACACACAAGCCATGGATTCCCCGTCCCACTGAGAGCCTTCAGGCCCTGCCAGTGTGTGGATTTCAAGCTTCTGCCCCCTGGTCTGTGGGAAGGAAGTTTCTGTTGTTGGAAGCAACCCACATCGTGCTACCTTGTCGCAGTGGCCCTAGGAAATAAGACCTCACCTCATTGCCTAGACCGGAGGCGCACGTCCACAACTACTGATGAATCACTCACTGGTAGGAGACAGCCCAGCACTGCCAAGTGTCCGGGTCATTTTCCCATCAGTGGGACACAGTACCCAACACCCACACCTTAAGGGAGGACAAGCTTATTTTAGCTCAGTTTAGAGGTCTCCGTCTATGTATGGTTGGCCGGCAGGTAATGGCAGAAGGGTAAGACAGAGGATAGCTGCTCATTCCATTGTAGCCAGGAAGCAGAGGCGGAGGAGCCGGGACAAGAGTACACCCTCCAGCCCATGTTTCCAGTGATCTGCTCCTTGCCCCAGGCACCATCTCTTCGCGGCACATGAAAGCATCAACAGAGGAAGCCATGTCATCCAATTGACCCTAATGATCCAGACACCTTCCAACTCCACGAGGCTTGAGGGAGACATTTCCGATCCAAACTAGAGCACCAAGCCAGCCTTGCTCATTCCATGAGGCTGAGCTCAGTACTTCCAGGAAAAAAGCACATGCTACAACACAAGAAAAGAGGTGGTGGATCTAACACATTACCTGGAAGTAGGGGAGAACGGAGGCTCTGGGAGGTGTCCCTGCTCAAGCCTCTGCCCCTGCTGCTCTGAGATGCTCTCCCTGTCCCTGAAGTGTGTGACTATTGCATGTGTGGGGTCTTGCCCAACCTCAGTTCATGCCATATGCTGTCATTTGAAAGTGTCCTCTAAATGCTCATGTGTGGGAAACTTAATCCTCAGTTCTTTTGTTAATGACACTTGACGATGGCACCGTTCTAAGTAATAAAGATTAAAGAAAGTCATGAGAGTGAGAGTGAGATCCCCTGCTAGAGCACGCGCTCTGTCCCGTCATGAGACGCCCTTGGCCTACCACCATTCTGTGATGGGACACAAGGCTCTGCCGGACTCTGGGCATGTGTGGCACTGTGCTCTCAGACTCCCCAGCCTCTAGGACCAGGAACCCAACAAACTTCTCTTCTTTATAAATGATTTGGTCTTAGGTATCTTGTTATCACAACAGAGAAACAGACTAAGACACCACCATGTGATCAGAGCATAGGACGGGTTAGGGCGAATTGCCGAAGACAGATTGATTAGAGCCAAAGGACAGTGTGTCTTTACTGTCTTTCAGTAGCCCACCTATTAAAAAATAGGCTCCTGGGCCCCAGCTACAACTCCAACCAACGAGAAACAGGATGTGGGTTGTGGGGAGCAGCCTGAGGTACTGCTGCCCATGAGGCCAAAGCTGGGAATGAGGGGGAACCTCAGGAGGAAGCAGCACCTGCCCTGACCCCCAGAAGTCATGCTCTGGAGCCCTATGCTATCCCCTTCCATTGCTTATTCATATGGTCTAAAACTAAAATGTCCCCCAAGTCTCCTGTTTGGAGGATGATTGGACCACCAGCACACTATACCCATCAATGGATACATCCATTGGAGAATTTATGGCTAAATATGTCGTGAGGAGATGGGGCCTGGTGGGAGGTGGTCACTGGTGGTGTGACCTGGAAGGGTGTAATTTTGCCCCCAGTTCTTCCCTAGTCTCTCTGCCTCCTGGCTTCACTGGTTGAGCAGTTATCCTCCTCCAGGCCTTCCCATCATGATGGAGCCAGCAAATCATGGACTCAATCCCCCAAAGCCATGAGCCAAATCAAATCTCTTTCTTTAAGTTGTGAGTGTCTGGTATTGCATCTCAGCAACAAGAAAGCTCACACACCTGCTTACTAATTTCCTGCTGTCTTAGTTACATTCTAGTTGCTGGGACAAAGACCCCCAAAATCACCATTTAAGGGAAGAAAGATTTTAGCTTGGAGTTTCAGAAGGTCACAGTCCGTACATGTATGACTGGCATAGTAGAAGTACATGAAGGAGCCATGGCCAGAGGGAATTAGTTCACGGTGTCATGGACAGGTAAGCCAGGTAAGTAAGGAAGGACAGAGATGACATGTACTCTTCTGGGTCCTGCCTCAGTGGCCCACCCTTCTGGGCCAAGCCCCACTGTTCTACCTCTCCCAGTTAACTCCCAGTGATCTTCCCCTTCCAAGTCACATACCCAGCAGCAGCATGCCACACTCCCATAATCTACTACACACCCCTAATCCACCACATGCCTGTAATCTTCCCCTCCTGACTCCCACATCTTAACAGCACATGGTTCCATAGGCATTCCACAACATGCAAACTCAGAAGGCTTTGAGGGAGACACTCCAGACCCAAACCCTACTGCTGCCTTAAGTGCCTTCTGGCACACAGAGTTCAAAGGCTCTGGTTGTCCTGATTGCATCTACCTCACTGAACCTTCCCTATGGCTCAGCTCCAGCCCTTCCTCTAGCCTGTCTCTCCTCTCTAGAGTTTTCACAGTTTCTAACCTGAAGGCTTCATGAGAGTTGGGACCACGGCTTCCAGCTTGCTGTTCTGACCTAGTATGTCCCCAGAACACGTCCTGGACACATAAGTATCCGATTAATATGTGAAGAAGTGGGTAAGTGAAAACATGAATGAATGAATGAATGAATGAACATCACAACCCCATTTCTTGCCTGTCCTTCCAGTTGCCCTTTAAGTCTCTGTTGCAGTTTGGATCTGGAATGTCCCCCAAAAGCCTCATGGGTTTGAATAGTATAGATTATCTATGGAACCCAGTGCTGTTAGGAGATCAGGGCCTGGAGGGGTGGATTGGATTATGGGCATGTGGTGAATTATAGGTGTGTGGTGGAGGACAGGTGTGTGGCAGATTATAGATTACAGGGCATGTGGATTAGATTACAGGTGTGTGGTGGATTATAAATTGCAGGGCATGTGCTGGATTAGGGGCTGAATCCTGGAAAGACGTGAACACTGAGGCTGGACCTAGAAAGGGGAGATGAGTGCGACAGAACCTGGAAGGATAAGTGCATCTTCCTCCTTCCTCTCAGACTCGGCTTCCTGTTTGCAATGCCTTGAGGAGCTGCCTCTGCTCCACCTCCACCTCCACCGTGTGTCCCCACTATTGCGGACTCCTCATGAGTGGACTGCCCATCTGAAACAGTGAGCTAAAATTAACCTTTCCTCCCATAGCTGGTGCATATTGGGTATTGAGTCGCAGCAACAAAAAAAGTAACGAAGACAGTGCTCCTTCTCTTTCTCAGTCTTAAAACATTTCCTTCTTCAGGAAAACATACCAGACTGCATGTCTCTGGGTTGGAGGCTTCCTGGTTGTTTTACTTTATTGAGTCACCCCAGCCCCTGGGTGGGGTCCTGCAGCCCAGCTTTGTTGCAGGGTCGGGCTGGATGGAAGCCTCATGCCTGGTGTGGGAGAGGACACACGCCTGCTGGAGGGAAGAATTCATAGGCAGTGGCTGAGGATAATGCTGTGGGCTGCGCCCCAGTTCTCCTCAGCCTCCAGAGCTCACACGCCACGTCACGGCAGTCGGCCGGCCGTAGTGGGAGGCAGGAGTGAACCTGAGCATTCCCAGCAGGGATGATCTCACCACGTGCAGCAGCATCTGTTCCCAGGGCTGGGCTCAGAGCCAACAGGCTGGGTGGGAGGGTGGTGAGATGCTGAGACAAAAGCTGGGGTTCGTGGGCCCTAGGGGTCATTTTTCCGTCCCTCTTTGAAGTCCAACTTCAAAGATCCAGCCCAGATGGATGCTTTGACTCCACCTCGGTAATGAGACCTCTCAAAGGGTAATGTGAAAGTCACTGTGGGCCTCCGGCATGGGAGGAGGCTAAACAAACTGGGAGAGGATGGGCTGAGCCCCTCCCTGGTGCCGGCTGGAATCCACCTGGGAGCCCCATATCTCCACAGGGAGGCCTGGGCAGAGCAATGGGGGAAGAAAGAGGGCGAAGGGACAGGCAGGTCCATGCTGATACAGCTCTGACCCCGAGACCCCCAGCTTACAGAGCCTGGCCAAGGCACCAGGGCAATGCTGCACTCTTCCACACATTGTATCACTTAATCCTTAACATAACCCTCAGTGCCTGGAATCCCAGCACTCTGGGAGGCTGAGGCAGGAAGATGGCGACTATGAGCCCAGCCTGGAAAACTAGTGACTTTGTAAGCTCACGTCTTAGCAGAGTTATTGGCCTCCAAATCCTTTGATGCTTACAGTAATATCTGGCTTTGGTCTCCCTGGCATAGGGCTATGGCCAGGGTTCTGTGCCAGAGTTCAGCTTTGTTGATAGTTTCCCGATTGGTCTGTAGTCAGACTGAAACCAGGTGGAGGGATGCTAAGGGCCTGGCATTAGAACATCTGGGGGCCCTACAGTCTCACCTCTCAGTTATGAAGAAGCCTTGTCCAGCCTTACCTGACCCTGGCTCGCACCTTAGTGAGGCCTTGGGCATGGCTGCTGCCTTAGCTCCAAGCCTTGCCATTGCCACCTGGACCTACTGGGCAGCCCATGCCTCTGACTCGGCTCCCACTGCTGCTACCACAGTCCTCAAAGACAGCTCTGAATGCATCGCCTGTTTTAACACCAGTTCCCCTGGGACTGCTTCTGCCTGGAGGGTAAAGTCCACTCTCCTTCATTGGGATTCCAGGCTTTACCTGGCTGGCTGAGTCACCCTCCCAGGCCCTGCCTGGGCCCACAGTCCGGCCTCACAGCCAACCTGGACGTGCCTGGAATCTGCAGGCATTCTTGCCCCGGCCCCTGCCCCACTCCCTAGCAGGGTTTCCTTCTGGGACTGGAGTTTTTCCTTGATAAAATGTCATCTTTCCTGCCCACTCTGAATGTCATATGGTCTAGGAAGATTTTCCCAGCAGCCTCTCCTCCCTACTTCCCCCTCCACACAGACTCCTGAGCGGAGGAGAAAGGGAGGAGAGGACAATGACAAAAGAATGACAGCACATGCTGGGGACCGAGCTCTGCGTTGGGCACCCTTCTAAGGTATTCTCATCAGCCCTAGCTCCCTGACTCCTCGCCACCACCTGAGACAAAGGTGCCGTAGTCACCTCATTTTCTGGATAGAAAGTGAAAGCCTAAGTTGAGCACGGTGGGAAACACTGTAGGAGGCTGGATCAGGAGGATCTCAAGTTTGAGCCCAGCCTGGGCCACTTAGGAACCTAGCCAGACCCTGTTTCAAAATCAAAAATTAAATTTAAAAAATGCATTGTGGATTTCACTCAGTGTGAAGGCCCGAAGCTGCATAAAAGAAAAAAAAAAAGTGAAGACCCAACGACACTGAGCATCTTTCTCACAGTCACGCAGCTAGTAGTGAGGAGGATCCAGGACTTCCTGTCTCCTCCCCTCCACTTCCGGCCAGCCATGCTACTCCGGGGCTCTTCAGTCAAGAAGTTCCTGAGTCAGCACACCGAAGTGCCAGGAACTTCCGCGATGGGACGGGTGCGCACCTTTCCGTACCTGAATAACCCTCAGCGTGCCCACGCTCACGTTGTCTACCTTCCTCACCATCTGAAGCCCCCACCAGTCTCAGGTAGGGGTCCCCATCCTGAGTCTAGGACGGGAATGACAATGCATTGGTTGGAAAGAACGAATGAATGCTGGTGATAATAAATTACTTAGAAGATCTTCCTACCCGAGGGACCCTGGGAGACTGATGAGGGGCCCTGAAGGTGACACAGCTGTGAGATGAGACATTTCTCTGCTGTGTCCAGGCAGCAGTGTGGGCCCTCCCCCGTGCTGGGCTGCACAGAGGAGGTGGTGATGGGACCTTCAGTAGTCGGGAAGGAGGTGATGGGTGACAGTGCCCCACCACTCGGATTTATCCTGTCCCCCCAGACAACATTAACACACACCCTCCCGACCTCCCCTACCCTACCCTCTCTCTGCTCCTTATCCATGTCCCCACCCCTTACCAGCCCCTGATTCCAGATTGCACTTCCCCAGTGTCCCCCTCACTGGATCCCAACTCCAGCTCAGCACTGCTGGCCCAGGATGCAAAGGCCCCTTCCTGGGAACAGCTCGACCTCCGCCACAGAGCACCCTGTCACTTACAAAAAAAGATCACATCACTTCCTGCTTAAAATTTCCAGTGGCTCCTCCTCACTGTCCAGAGGATGACACTCCATGCTGCTGTCTCCTCTTCCGTCTCCCCATCACCTTCGACCTCCCTGCCTTGGCACCCAGTGCCAGTGCCACCCCCAGACCCTTAGCCCAGCTGGGTCTCTGTCGAGGAGCCTCCCGCTCCCACTTCCCCCAGCTTCACATGCTCACTGCCCCTCCTGGTGGAACGCCTCCCGTCCTGCCGCATGTCCCATGTCTCCAAGGTTCCTCCCTGAGACATGCCGCTCTCATGGCCAGTGACTCCCTGCATATCTCACCCTGTTGAGCTTGTCCCCGCTTCCTGTCCCTAGCATAGCTCCTGTGATGGATCTCAGCAGGAGCTCAGGGAATGTGTCTGAGTTGAACTGAAATTATCTCAGAATCATCTATCTGCAAATAGGCAAAATTCCCCATGCTGCAGTGAAAACAGGGCCAGATGATCCTTGTGAAGGGCTTAGAATATGCCTGGCCTGGCACTTGCTCACTGTTAGCCTTATCACCAGTCCCCTGGTGCAGGTAAGAAGCACCTGCTGGCCAAGAAGGACCTGCTGACACAGGCTAGTGATTTTCAGAAAGAGCTGGTTGCTCTGCTGCAGAACAGCAGGGCTGGTTTAAGATCTCACTGAGGTCCCGCCCCCTCTATTGTTGCTCTTTTCGCATTGGTTGGAGGATGGATGGAGGGGCCAATGGGATTTGCTTTCAATGCTCTGGGCACAAAGGAAGGTACTTTCCAGTCTGGGCCTCCATTAACTATCAGAGTGACCTTGGACAAGGCAAGGTCTGAATTAGTCCTCAGTAAGTGTTATTGTCCTTCCTTGTCTCGTCTGTATTAGCCCCACCTCTCCCTTTCTTCGGCACAGATAATTAAGAATTTGTAAGTGATTAACAATGTATTAGAACATCCTAATACATAATGAATCACTTGGAGACTCGCTGCACTGGAGACCTCTTCTCTCTTCCTGTGGAGCCTTCTCCACGTCCCCAGCACATTTCTACAGCAAAAAAATAAGCCAGGCTTGGTGGTACACAGCTCTAATCCCAGCAATCTAGGAAGCTGATGAAAAAAGATGCAAGTTTGAAATCTTTAAAAATCAAAAAATTAAATATATATAACATAAGTATATATAAATACTTGTATAGGCTGGATGTTAGCTCTGTGTGAAAGCTCTGAATTCAATTTTTTAAAGAATAATCTTTAAATTTAATATGTTTAGCTATCCAGTTAAAAAATTATATTTTTCTTCCTTTCTGGCTTCTTCATGAACTGGTAAGACTTCCTGTGTGTGAATAAGTGCCCCGCCCCCATCTCCTAGCCCGTACTTGGGAGTCAAATACCTTGCGTATATCCACAGGGTGTTCAGGGAAAGCAAATCCCATTGGCCCCTCCCTCCATCCTCCATCCAATGGGAAAAGAGCAGCTTCCACCAGCAGAGGGGGCAGGACCTCAGTGAGGTCTTCTTAAACCAGTCCTGATCATCTGCAGTAGAGGAACCAGGTCTTTCTGAAAAATCACTAGGATGTGTTGGGCATTTTCTAAAAAGTTCTCAGCAGTGCTGTTACACCGGTTGCTTCTGAAGGAAGCTACTTTGGAATTTGAAGCCAGTCCCCGCCCACAAGAGCAATTGGAGTGGGAACTACATTACCCAGATACCCCTAGGGCTGCACTTAGTTGTAATGGCAAACCCAAGCCTCTTTCAGGTCGATGTTGGGTCCCACCAAGAAAGTCGGGGTGCAAGTGAGCTGGGAAGGTTATAGATAGTGTTGATTTTTTTCAAAGGCTGTTTTAGGAGAGAAAAGCAAGAGCAGGCAGGGCCTGTTGACAACAAGTTCCCTAAACCAGGGCGTGGTGAAGCCAGGGCAAGCCCACACACTTGGACACATCCACCTTGCCATCCCCACTGCACGGGAACTGCTTGGCTATTGTTCTATATCTAAGGCTGGAAGAAAGGGATCTCTGTGCCCAAGGAACCTTGGGTCTGACAGAGGAAGGCGCAGCCCCCACCCCTAGGGAACAGCCATTCCCAAGGAGTTGTTGCAGCCGCTAATCTGAAGGGGGAGGAGGGGGACCCATTGGTCCAGTCTGATAGGGGAGGCAGAGCTCCCATTGGTCCATTATGATGGCAGGAGGAGCTCCCATTGGTCTAGTCTGATGGGGGAGGTGGTACTCCCATTAGTCCAGTCTGATGAGGGAGGTAGGACTCCCATTGGTCCACTCTGATGGGGGAGGTGGAGCTCCGCTCAGGAGCACCCAGTCTGGTAGAACTCCAATCTTCAGATGGTACCCAAATGATGGGAGATCTCAGGGCCTAGCTCCTCCCCTGCCGCTGCCCCGCTCCGTGCTCCCTGCCAGGCTGTCCTCTGGAGCCAGCTGGAGCCGGCCACGCAGCTGTGATGGACACAGGTGGCTTGGCACTGGTCCTTGTCCTCGCTTCACTGAGCCTGAGGTCTGGCTGGATCTGGAGAGGCATGGTCTGTACTCATGCCAGGGAGCCAGCTGGAAGGAAAAGGCCAGAGCAACACATCATGAGCAGGTGGCCATGGGTCTTGGGCAGAAATTTGTATTCTTGGTCCTTTTTCTGCCCCTGGAATGTGCTTCCCTAAGTTCTTTCTTCTACAAAAACCTGCTAGCAGCCTTGCTCCTGAAGCTGTGGGTGTTGGGGTGGGAGGGAGGTGCAGGGGGAGGAGCAGAGAGCTTCCTGCTGCATTCCAGACATGCTGGCCACTGGGTGGGGGTGAGGGGCGGGACTTCCCCCAGAGGCCACATCCTCTTCTGGGGTTCTGGGTCCTTGACTGTCTCAAGATCCCCTGGACATCCCACAGGGGGGACTGTAAAAGAAATAAATAAGACAAAGAAGGAGAAATATCATGTGGCTTCTTGTATGTGGGGAAGCCAAAGGACAAAGGAAGAGAAAGATAAAAGAGAGATTGTGGGAGACAGGGTGGGACACTTGTAAGGATGAGATGAGAATCTGAGGAAGCAGGAGATGGCAGGACAGGGGTATAAAGAGGAGTAGAAGTGAGAAAGAAACAAGGCTGGAGGAACAGCGCAGTGGTTAGAGCACAGGGCCCTGAGTTCGATTCCCCAGCTCCATATAAACCGGGTGTGGTGGCACACACCTGTAATCCCAGCACTCGGAAGGCTGAGGCAGGAGGTTTGCCAGGAGCTCCAAGCCAGCCTGGGCTCCCTAGTGAGTTCAAGACTGGCCTGGGCTACAGAGTGAGACTCTGTCTCAAATCAAACAAACAAACAAAAAAAGCAAAAGCAAAATGCTGTATGCAATACATACCACATCCCCGAGAAGAATATAATTATCACAGACACACACTAATTAAGAAACATCCTCCATTACGGCTTCCAGGGAACATATTTCACGAGGTGTTCTACAAATCAAAAAGGTTCAGTAATCAAATAAGCAAGAAAAATATTCCCTTCTTTGATCTCCAATTCTGCGTGCCCCCTAGCACGTTAAATCTTGGAGAAATCCTCCCGCAAAGAATGCATTTTGTGACATTTAACTGATGGTTCCCCAAATATACTGAATTTGGAATTGCCACCTCTTGGCATCTGGGATGCAGGCTACAAAAAGCACATGTTGGAAATGCAGTCCCTGGCAGGGCAGCTCCCAAACAGCCTGCCTGGTGCCCCAGGCCCATGCTGAGCATGAAGCACCTTCAGAACGGGGTGTAAATGCACAGAACATGCCCCTCACTTCAGCCACATCCCGTTTGTACTCTGCCCAGGTGGCAGATCGTTTGTCTCCAGTTAATGGAGATTCCTGTGGAGTCATTAAGGAGCTGTAACCCTTTCTGAGAGAGGGCAGGAGTGGGCCGAGGGGAAAGGTGAGTGAGAAATTATGAAGAATCCACGCGGGCACAGAGGGCACAGACAAGACAGCCACAGACTCCGCCACAGCCCCTGAGGATCCACCACCGCTGCCTGGGTGCCCACCGGCTCAGACGTCCCCTCGCATGTGGCCAAGGCACGCCAGAGCCAGCTGCAGTGTGTGCCATTTTGGACAATTTCCAAGGACAGACAAGGACACAGAGACTTGGAAGGTTCTAGGTGCCTGAGCTCAGGGCAAGGGTTCTGGGTACTGGATATCTGTCCCCTCTGTGAGGCCGGGGAGGAGTAAGAACAAGGACAAATCACCTGTCCACGTACAATCACTCAAGAATCACACCAAGAGAGATGCCCATCCTGAGTGCACCTCAATGGATTTTTACAAACTGACCAGATCTGCTTATAGTGGCCACACAGTCACGAGCTCTTCAGGAGCCCCAGACGCTGGCTTCTGGCACTCCTCCCTCGGGTGGCTACCCGTTTGCCTTGGGGGCCATAGATTGCTTTTGCCTGTCACTAAATCTCATAAAAACAGAACCCACATACTCCCCAGGTCTAGCTTTTTGGTTTGAGAGCGTGTTCATGAGCCCCTCCCACGTTGCGGGGTTCTGTGGAAGGTCACTAACCCAACTTGCCAGGCAGTAGTCTATAGGTATGTAGGCCAGTTTTGACCTGTCCCATTCCAGTCCTGGTGGGTACCTTTTGGGGTAGTTTACTGGTCAGGGCTCCTAGCGATTGTGCTTTGGTGAATATTCCAGTAGGTGTCTTGCACGGAAGCAAATGGAAGCCTTCCTGTTAAAGTAGAAATGCTGGGCCGCAGGGCGTGCGCTGGTCAACATGTCCAAACTAGACTCCAAAGAGGATTTTCCTTCCTCCTTACGTGGACCCAACATGAGCTCTCAGCGTCTGCACATCTCAGCACCCAGGTCTTCCTTCTCTTTTACTGTGGTCAATCGGGGGTGAAGGAGGTATCTGGTGGCACCACGTATGGCCATAATATGCATTTCTTTATAGTTATGGTTTAGATCTAAAATGTCCGCAAAACTCTTACATGTTTTGAAGGTGACTGCATCATGAAGGCACTGTGCTCACCTATAGACCTATCCACAGATGAGCTCATGACCGAGCGTGCTGTTAGGAAGGAGGACTGGTTGGAGGTGGATCGCCGAGGGGAGAGGTGACCTGGAAGGTTCTATCTCCTTCTCTGGCTCTTCTGCTATCTCTCTGCTTCCTGGCTGCCACGGCATGGGCAGCTGTCCTGCACTGGGCCCTTCCACCATGTTGTTTTTGCCTTGGAGACAGCTGACCATGGACTGAACCACTGGAACCTTGAGCCAAACTCAATCTCACCTCCTCTATGTTGCAGGTATTGTGTGCTGTGTCCCTGAGACCAGAAAACAACCAAGACATTGATGGTCTAACGATCCACTCTTTCACGTTGATTGCTCATGGGATTGTTTGTGTATTGAGCAGTGTACAAGGTTTTATATCCATTCTTTTCTAGAATTGTCTACTATTTTTTAAAATCACACACTGTAATATAATCACATCGTGTGCACACGCACACATACACCTCACTCTGACTGACTACCAAAAACAAAAGGGATGTGAAAACCAAGTCCTGGGTAAGAAGAACAAGTCCCCGGAGGTGGGGACTTCCAGCAGGGACAGGTGTCCTCTCCTCAGCCTCTGCACCACACTGACCCCACATCTTCTCAAGGACAGACTGACAGACCAGGCAGCATAAGAAGAGACACCACCATCACACAGAAAATATGGCTGAGTCCGTGCTGTGACCCAAGCCCTGCCCAGGGGTGGGGGGGGGGGGGGGGGGGGCAGGGATTCCACAGTGGCAGAGATTCTGCAAGGGGCCAGCTCAACAGACACAGCCTAGGGAGTCCGGGAAGCCACACTGGGCCAAGAATGCTGCTCTTCCTCTGTCCCCTGGGGCTGGGCCCAGCGCTCCGCAGAGGCCCTGGGATCACAAGTGCCAGCTAACAATGACAACAACAACAATAGGCCGCTGACGTATATTGAGCGCTTAACATGTTCTAGGTGCTAGTTCCAGTTCTTAGTGCATGGACAGTCCTCTTCTCGTCCAGTGCTGTGGGCATCAGCCTGGTCTGGGGGACCATGTTTTACACCAGTTGCCACTGGCCTGTGCCAAGCTCTGACCTAGTGTGCCAGGCAGTTCCTATTTTTTCTTTCTTTATTTCTTTCTCTTTCCTAATGAGCTATATCACCATCCTGCTTCTATTTTTGATTTTGAGAGAGGGTCTCACTAAGTCACCAAGGTGCCCAGGCTGGGCTTGACTCTGACATCCTCCTGCCTCAGCCTGCCAAAACACTGGGATGACAGGCCAGCCCCACCCGGCCTAGTTGGAGCTCCCATTGCTTACAAGCAGCCTGCCTGGGAGAGTTAATGATGGCACCAGGCAAGTCTCGTTGTCACAGAGTGGAGGGGACTACTGTCAGGTCTGTCACATGGGGAGGCCTCTGAGGCACAGGTAGGCAGCATCTATGCCTGATCACTGGGGGATCCTGTGTACGATGAATCCTCTCACACACAAGCTGCCTCTTGACTATAAACACAGACCCCTGGAAGCCAGCAATTAAGGCTGTCATGATACCCAGTGTATTAATTTGGGTTCTTTCAAAAGGCAAAATTTAGAGAAATTATAACAAAAAAGATCTATTTGGAAGGCTTATAAATCCAGGGATAGAGATAGTCCAACACAGCGGCCTGCACGCACGAGAGAGCTGGAGTGTCTAATGGCTGCTCAGCCGCAAAGTAGACCACCCATCCGGGACTGCAGGACAGCCAGGGAGAGTCAGCTGCGGATCTCGGTTGTGTGAAGAACAATAGGGAAGATCAGAGACTGAAGATCAGCGACAGGCAGACAGGCGCAAGTTGAGACTGGAGCGAATCTGTGCTGACAATCTGCCACATGTAGCGTGTCAGCGTCCGTAGATGACGGCGAAGGCGAGAGCTTTCCCAGAGGAAGAAGCCTTGACAATCTTCCCTCCTTCTTCCTTTTATACCCTCGGAGTTCCAGTTGGACCTCCCACATCCGGATGGCTGCTCTTCTCTCATTGGTCAGCCCACAAATCACTCACACTCTAATCCAGGCTGGTTCTCAATTCCCAATCTTGGTAAGGTTCCCAAACCCTCATCCAGGTGTGGTTCCTGATTGCCTTAAGTTGACATCAACTTTCCAAAGGTCACACCCAGCCTGGTTGCTGGAATGACAACCAGGTAAAAACCGTAGCCACAGACTCCCATGGAAGGTCAGTGTGTCCTTCCTGGGGACAGGCATCTGCCTCAGTCTGCACCCGGGTGCAGTCCTGTGACTGGGACAAGCAGAGGTGCACAGGGATGTCTGCATGGAGGGAGCCCCTTAAAGACATGAGATCGAACCCCAACTCCAGGCCTCACCTGCTGGCCAGGGCTTCAAGGTATCTGAGCTTGGTTCTCCACTGTTGTTAAAAGAAAGGAATGAAGACTTATTTAGAAACTCAACTCATCTGGGAGTGGTGGGGCAGGCCTGTCATCCTAGAACTCAGGAGGCTGAGACAGGCAGATAGCAATATAGCCTGGTCAACTTAGCAACTTAGCATGACCCTGTCTCAAAGTGAAATATATAAAAGGACTGAGGTTGTAGTCCCATGCAAAAGCCCTGGGTTCAATCCCCAGCCAAGATGGGAAAGATCCTACCCTCAGAACTACAGCTGTTCATCTAGGAGTGAATGGAGATCCCCCCAAGGTTCAAGTGCCACCAAAGCAGAGGTGAGAGCCTCTCTGGGGAAGCCAGTCTGGGGACTGGGAATCTGGAAGAACCAAGGATGAATCCTTGCAAATCAGGCTGGGAGATGGGACCTCCTCTTGATGATGGTGGTGAGACCAGACAGAGGTGCTGGAAGACAATGGATGTGGTAGTGATTGTGGCTTTTCGACGACACAGTGCCACCGTCCCTCCCTCCCCTGTTGCCTCCCGATCCTGAGACTGTGTGTTGTGTTCCTCAGCTTAGAGAGCAAGCGATGGAAGGGGTAAACACGAAGACTGGGTCCCGTCCTCGAAGGAAACGGGGACAGACGCCCATATGGGGACCCACCAGAGGGACAAGAAAACACACTGCTCGTTCAAAAACTGGCATTTGGGCCTCCAACTGGGGGTGGAGAGCAAGGGCCTCAGACCACGTCCTGCCCTGGACGTGAGCTGGTTTCACTGGCACAGAGGAGGGGGGCGGCTTCCACCTTGGGAAATCTCCCCCAAAGTCTCAGATATTTGGAACGGAGATGGATCCAGGGGGCACTCTCACGGCCTGTTGGGTGGGGTGCCTGCTGGAGGCGGATCACTGGAGGCGTGACTTAAACCACGTGTTCTTGTCCTCAGCTCCTCCCCTCTCTCTCTGCGTCCTGGTGGCCACCACACGAGCCCAGCTCCTGGTCTGGATTCTGTCCCTGCCTCCTGTTGCCTTCCCTCCCCTCTTCCTTCCGGTTCCTGGGATCCAGCTCCTGGTTGGCTGGCACCCTGTAAGCACCAGGCACTCTGAAAGGAAAAGCCACCACTCGTGCTGTCCTCACAGCCCCTCCCACTGCCCCACCCTCCCCTCCCACTGCCCCAGCCCCTCCCACCTATCCCTTGCATGTCAGGTCCAGAGGGAACATCTATTGAGCACCTGCTGTGTGTGTTCTGGGCAGTGGGCCAAGCAATCTGTACCGTGCCCCAGCCCAGCTCTCAGTCACACATGGCAGAAACCAACCCTGCCAGACAGAACCAGAGAATTTACAGACAGCAGCTCTAGTCGCTCTTGGAGTCTCCACAGGCCTAATGGCCCCTTTGGGATGACATACTCAGGATTGTCACTCCAGTGATCTAAGTCTGGCACCTCCGCTGTGGGCCCTGGGCATGGGGCTGACCCCACTAATGCCAGCTGGCCCAGCACGGCCACTAGTGTCCTGGGGACTCCCCACACAGTGGCAGCAGCCAGAGGGTCCCTGTGCCTGGAGTGGGTGAGTAGAGCAATGGCCTCCAAGTGAAGGTGGGCAGGGAGCCACGGGACCCCAGCCTGGAAAGACACCTTGTGACACCACAGGGAGACTGTGGCACGCTGGCCACGAACACAGGGCCATGTCCCGCTTACCCACAGGGTCCTGAGATCGTCCTCCGAGTCCTACAGGCGCACAATGGAGCGATCTGTCACCTTGCTCATCAGCTCATTTGCACCGGCCTCAGAAACACCCACCAAGAACACAGGGTGCATCAGAGGCCCCGGGGAAGACTAGGGCGTCCAGCTGTGGGGCGCCTGGCTGCCACACTCTCTCAGCCTCCCGTCCCAGCACGGCCAGGGAGAAGGGGACCCAGCCGACAAGAGGACAGACAGATGGGGACAGCAAGACAGAGAGACAGAGAGGCATGTGGTGCCTGTGTGTTTGTGTCTATGAGTAGACGTACTTTTACCTGTGTGTTGTGTGCGTGTATGTGAGCATGTTTTTATGTGTGAATTGTGTGTCTGTCCAGAAGTCTAAACAAAGAGCTCTGGAAATTGTCCCTGAGGAGGTGACGTCTGAGCTGAGACCACGGAAGCGAGGCCAGACAGTGGCCCCGAGGGAGGGAGGATGGTACGTGCATGCTGGGGAGGAGCAGGCGAGCCATGTGGTGCAAAGGGACAGAGGGGAGGGACGAGGAGAGAGCAGAGCAGGGCTAGGGGCTTAGTTATCACTTCCCCAAAAAAAACCAAAGGGCTGTCCTGGGCATTGTCCTCATATGAACTCATTTAACCCTCACTCAACCCCGGGATCTGTAGGGTCGGTATGATCTTCATCCCCATTTTCCAGACGAGGAAACTGAGGAACAGAGGCTACAGCATTTCTCATGAGACACAGAGCCCCCTTGCCTGCGGTCCACACACCTCACCCCTTTGCTACGTGGTCCACCGCAGGTACATGTCCGTTCGCTTTAGAGATGGGCAGATGGCCGATCCCAGTGCTGGAGACAGCATGGGAACTTTGTGACAGGGACACAGGCCAGGTCCCCTCCCTGTGCCCCCACAGGGAGCCCGAGTAGAGAATATGCATGGGTGCTTCACCCACCCCGCAATCCGCCCTCCCCTCTGTCGGGTCGGTGCCAGGTGCCAGCCCCCAGAGCAGGAAGGGCCGTGAGAAGGGAGGGGTGGAGGCCACACCCCAGAAGCCACCAAGGGAGAGGGTAATGCTCAAAAGGACAAAGTGGCTTCCCCAGGCTCTCGGGGCCAGTTCCAGTGGCCTCAGGCCCGGCTTCCGGGAGAGGCCAGTGAGGTGGCACAAGCCCACAATCCCAGCATTCTAGGAGGCTGAGGCAGGAGAATCACAAGTTGGAGCCCAGCTTGGGCCACTTAATGACTTCATGAGCTCCTGCATGAAAGGCAAAAAGAGAAAGGGCAGAGTTGCCGCCCAGCGGGAAAGGCCCTGGGTTCAAGGGGAGGAACCTCAAGTTCAAGGAGAGATACGTGGGGAGAAGATAGTAGGATGGGACCATGAGGGAAGACGCGGGAGACTGATGCTCCCGGGGACAGGGCCTGACTGAGACCCCGCGGGTCCCCTCTGAGAGCGCACCCGGCTGCAGCCACCCTGGCTGTTTGTAGAGCTTAGCGCTGTGTGTCACTATTTGCAGAGCTTCGAGCAGTTTGCAGAGCTTGTCACCGCCCGTGCCACCGTTTGGCAAGAATGGCACTCTTTGTCATCCTGTGGAATCTGGGTTTATCTGCAGAGCTCAATATCACTGGAGAAGCTACCACTGTTAGCGTGGGGGTCGCTGTCGGTGGCACAGTGTCAGCAGAACCCAGCCTCCCTGTCCCTCTGTCTGCCTCACGGTGCTGATGTTACCGTGACAATGTCCAGAGGCCTTGCCCGCAGCCACCTCACGGCCCAGGTCCCTGTTTGCAGAGCCTGCCCAGCTGCAGTTGCAGGGTGTGAACGCGGGAGCCCTCGCTGAGCCTTCTCTCTGCGACACGGTTTGCAGAACCCACTCCTGTCCGTGCCCAAGCTAGCTGAGCCTCTTACCACGAATGACCCATTGTGGGACCAGGTAAGTGGGCACAGAGTCCCCACAACCAGTGACTTGTCCAACGCCCGCAGATCCTCTGCCCGCCTTTGAATACTGGCCCCTGGGGCCTCTTTCTAAGACCAAAATCTCTCTTTACCTCACCACCCTGGGAGCCCCACAACCTGCTTCCTGGGGCTTTGTGGCTGGGCACAGAGTCCAGGTCTGACTGAGGGCTGGCTCAGGACCAGGAGCACCGGCGGACTGACAGAGTCTGTGGCGGCAGGGAGAGGCACACAGTGACACAGGCAAGGAGCCGGCAGGGAAGATGAAACGGCTCTACTCCTTCATCTGGCGGGCCTTGATGGCTGTCTTTGGGGGAACACTGGCTCCCTGTGGCACAGAGTGTAATTAATTAAGGGTGAGGTGCCACAGGCTCAGGCGGCTGGCACAAGTCACAAAGTGGCACTGAGCGGTGAGTCCCCAGTGGTGACAGAGATGAGGGACACTCATCAGAGCCCCCCACCCCCACTCCCAATCTTGCTGCATTCTGTTCTGGAAAGGGGACCAGGGCACTTTTGCAGGCTGAGGTTGGGGCTGGTCAGAAAGCAAGGGGGCACCTCCTGGGGACCCCGGACCTTGAAGCCCCCCTGGTGGGGCAGCCCAAAATATCATTTTGCCACTGCTCACCTCTTCTAGGGAGAGATGGAGAAAATCAGAGTGTGTGATGAAGGTGAAAAAAATTGAAAGGAGTGTTAAAGGAAAGTTTTTTCTTTTTAAAGGCATTTTGAAAGCACCAAGAAACCCACAGACTATTGAAAAAACATAAAGAAAATCCTCATTGAAAGAGAGGGGGAAAAAACGTGTGCTAAGGATCAAAAAGGCAGGTTTCAGGAAAGAAAAAAAAAACACCCCTGCATGACTAACTAGCAGAGGAAAGGAGGTCACGGGAAGGGGAAGGCGTTGCCTAAGTGTATACAATTTGTAGCATCTTATTTATATGTTCTGATTTAATATTTATTACAAGAAAGGAGGGTGGGTGGGTGGGAGGTGAGTTCCAAGCCCCCAGGCCCAAGGGCTGCTGCAGAGGGCCCCCAACGGGGTCACCTCCAACCCGGGTGATAATCACAGCTCCTTCAGATAACTTCAAAGTCGGGATGCAGGCCGGAAGTGGCTCCGTGATCACAGTGCCAAACGGGGCGTGCGGGAAAAGGAGACCCGGCAGACGGGCTCTCCAAATCCGTGCCAGTAAAGGTGGCCCAGGGATCTCCGCGCCCAGCGGCCCTTTGATGGCGTGCACGGAAGGTACAAGATCAAATATTAATCACCACGGGAACCTTCCACAGGTGTGCATTGATTTATGGTTTGCCATTTGCTTTTCATCTTTCCAGGGCCTGAAGGCTGGGCAGAAAGGGAAGGATTTTTCCTTTGAGGATCTGGGGGGTGAACCCAGAGCCTTCACACTGAGCTACATTTAATTTTTTTAAAGATAGTTTCACTAAATTATTTAGGGTGGGCTCAAACTTGGGCTCCTCCTGCCTCAGCCTCCCAGAGTGCTGGGATGATGGGCCTGCATCACAGCACCTCACCAGGAAGGAAGTTTCCACAGCCCCATTTCATAAATGAGGGACCTGAGATCAAAACCAATGAGGAGGTAAGGATCTGTGTGCCCAAGTGACAGCCAGAACCTGTGATGTCATGTCAGGGCTGGAGAGTGAGCCCAGGACCCCCAATCCTAAGACCACCCCAGAATCTCTGAACGTTACATACTGCCTCAGTATGGGGTCTCGTAGAAGCATCCTGGGGGCAGAATGTGGGTCAGGTGGTTTCTTGGGGGGGGGGGGGGGGCACCTGGCAGCCAAGAGAGAGAAGAAACGCCCTGGCGGGTCTCAGTCCTTTGGGGACCTCCAGGCAACAGTGTGACAGGAAGCCTTCAAGTTTCCTTCCCTGGGGTACCTCATTCCCCATTGCATTCATAAATTGATACACCATCGGGATCCATTGGAAGCCACTAGAAGTTTCCAGGTGAACTTAATGGTGACCTGGGAGCCTGCAACCCAAGACAGGCCACTTCCTACTGCCAGTGGCCCTCTGGGTTGGCAGACTGCTGGTCTGGTTGGTCCAGAGTAAGAAGCCGTAGGAAGCCATGCCCCACCACAGATATCGTCTCCAGGTAGGTGTCATGGAGCCCCATTCTGCAGATGGACAAACTGAGCTTCCAAGAGATTGAATAACTTGCCCAAGGTCATAAAACTGTCAAGAATGCAGAGGTATATTTGACGCCTAGATTGCTAATTCCAAAATTGGGGGGAAAGAAAGAGAGAGAGAGAGAGAGAGAGAGAGAGAGAGAGAGAGAGAGAGAGAGAGATTGTGGAAACCACTTCACAGGTTATGGAGATCAGCAGCTCGGTGGCAAGAGGGCGCCCAGGAAAGATGGCAGGTGGTCTGAGGGCCTCAGAACCGGGAACACAGGACGGAGCAAGTCCTGCCTAAGGCCTGGAGCACTGAAGGCTGGGGGGCGGATAAAGCAGGGGTGCTCCAAGCTCAGCAGGGAGCCAGTTCCCAGCCCACCATCTTGTTCCATCCGGGCGCTCCTCGCCAAACGCGATGTCTGTCCACACTGCGGAGGGCGGACCTTCCCTTCTCAGCCTACTGACCCAGCTGTTAGTCTCCTCCAGAAACACCCTCCTGGGCACCTTCAGGAAGGACGTCTTACCGGCTCTCTGGGCGTGCCCCTGTCCTGCTGGGGGTCCCTCTGCACACCCAGGCACCTTCTGCACGCCTGCTTCTCCTTCCTATTCCCTGGAACCGTGATCCGCGGGCGCTGAGAAGCCAGTAATAGGGGATCTCTGCCCCACCGGGCGGCCGCCCCCGCGGGGAGCCTGCCGCCCCAGAGGCGCTCCTATTTCCAGGGACTCCGGGGTTGGCCTTTTTCGTTCATCTCAGAATGAATTGCCGCGGGAAGGGGAGGGGGCGAGTGGGGTTCCGAGGGAGCGACGGGGGAGGCTGGCGAGGGGAGGCCAGGAGGGGGACTTGGAAGCCAGATCAGAGCGCAGCGCGGGGAGGAGGGGCAGAGCGGCAGCGGCGGGAGCAGGGGACGCGGGGCGGGCGAGCAGAAAGACAGACACCGGAGGAGGAAGCACAGACTCGCTTGATCCCGGCCAGCCGCGCCAGAGAGGAGAGAGGAGGTGGGAACGCGTGGGCGAGGTGATCGCCCAGCACCTACCAGCGTGGAATGTTAATTACAGGATGTCTTTAACAATCCCAGAGTTCCCTGCGGGGGGAAGGGAAGTCAGGGAGCAGAGGCGGCATGCCTCCCAGCCCCTCCCCAGCCGGCGGGTTGGCGATCACGGGGAGGGGGCGGGGCTTGTTCCCTGAGGGGTCATCTCCCAGACACCTCAGGAGGCCCAGGGGGGACCAACAGGCTAGGCTGGGCAGCGCCTTGGGGGAGGGGAGACAAGCTAGGAAGACTGGCACCTGGGAAGGGAGGGGTATTAGAAGGCCAGAGACCCCCCTCAGGCCCCCACCCAACCCAGCTTTTTAAAACTTATTTTGAGACAGAGGTCTTGCGAAGTCCGTAAGCTACTCAGGCTGGGCTCAAATTTGAGATCCTCCTGCCTCAGCCTTCCAGAGTGCTGAGACTACAGGCCCCAGCTTCTGCAGCTAACTCCCTTCCAGGGCTGCCTGGAGCGGGGTGCCCCTCACCCCACTCCACCCAGGACATCCTCTGCAACCACAGCCAGGTTCTCAAGCCAGTTTCTACCCCTGAGCCCCCTGAGTCTGGCCCTGGCTTCCCTGGCAGGGGGACATAGGGGACCAAGTCAGCTTTGCAATGCCCCACCGAGCACTGAGCACCCAGCTTCCTCAGGGTGCTGAGACCTGTGTTTAGGTCTGAGCTTTTAGGTCACCTTGTCTCAGAGCACAGACCCCCACAACTCAGGCCCCCAAATGCTCCAGCTACCGCCATCCAGCCGCATCTGAGGACATGGGGTCGGTAGGGGAAACTAGGCCTAGGTGTCATTGTAAGCTGGGATTGGAAATGAGCAGGTTTTGGGAAACACCCCCCAAACCGATGTCCCAGAAGACCACCTCCCCACAGCCATCCAGCCACTGCTCAGAGAGGAAGGAGATGCCATGGTTACTGAGAAGGGGGCCAAGGAGGTTATGAAATTCATACTGAGCTGTGTCCCCAGCCCGTATTTTTATTTATTTTGAGACGAGGTATGGCTAAGTTGTCCAGGCTGGAACTTGGGATCCTCCTACGTCTGCCTTCCAGAGTGCTGGGATTATAGTCCTGCTCCAGGGGCCTGGCTGCACAGGTATGTTCATAGCCCCAGAGACCCTGTCGAGAGCGGGGTCTCAGCAGGCTGAGCTGTTCCAGCTCTCCATCCCCACATCCCCAGTCTCCCACGCCAGGCGCGCTCCCCTGTGCAAGGTTCTCTGTGGGTATGGTCCTGCCTCTGATCTGCACATCCCCTGGCCTCCTCACACAGGCGCCTTGCACCCAGAATTGCCCCTCCCAACACCAGCACATGCGGACTCAGGGACCCTGCCAGACATGAAACACCCCCAGCCTGTCTGATGCTGACTGACAGGCCCACAGCCCCGCCCAGCCAGCCAGTCTGTCTCTCGCTCCATAAATACCAGTTCAATTAAATACGTGCACGCACACCCTGGCAAGACATGGGGCCCTGCTCTGCCCCAGGCTAGGGGGTGCGGGCTGAGCAGACTGCTCGGCTAAGGAGCTTTTGATTTGACAAATAAATTACATTTCTTTCGCATTAAAGAAAAGACTTTGAAGATTCAAAGCCGCAGGCTGGAAAGCAGTGACCACCAGGGGGGACGGGGCCCGGGGGTCAAGCTCTCCCCTCCCTGCTCCTGTAACTGCCAGGCTGGCCTCTTCCCTGGGGCCTCGAAGGGCACTGAAAGTCATGAGGCCAAGACAGGGCCAGTGGGAGGGACAGTGACCAGCCGGCCCTGGGACTTGGCCGTGAGAGAGACTCCCAGAGGTGTGAGCACCTGGCTCTGATAGTCTTCTTGTGCCAGGGCAGAGCTCCCAAGACAGGGGACAACATGTGACACCACGCCAGCCATGGGATGGTCTTGTCTCTCTTTGGGGCACCACCTCCTTTTATTGTTTTGGGACTAACTTGTCCCCCAAAAGTCTCATGCCTTTGGAAGGCGAGTGGACCTCAAGGGCGCTATGTTCATCAGTGGATTCGTCCACTGTAACTTCTTGTGCTGGTAGGAGCTGGAGCCTCACGGGAGGGATGGGTCACAGGGTGCGACTTGGAAGGTGTGCTCTGATTTCCGACTCCTCCCTTCCCCTGCTCTGCAGTGACTATCCATCCTCCACCATACACTTCCGCGTTGGAGGCTGCCGACCGCGTGTGCGCGGAGACCTCCGAAACCGTGAGCTAAAATAAACCTCGCCTCCTTTAAGTTGTGGGTGTTGGGCATTGTTTCCCAGGGAGAAGAAAGAGACTAAGACATCTTCCAAGGGCCAAGCCGGCCAGCACCTTCATGGACACAGATATAACCCTCTCCACCTCCTTGAGACATTCCTGGAGCCAAGGAAAGGACCACATTGCAGGGCTAGAGAGACAGCAAGCAGCTTCTTGTGACAAAAGTTGGTCTCACTGGGGACAGCAGAGATCCAGGAGACAGAGAAGGCGACGCTGGTCCCCACTTGCTCATCAGCTCCCTCCCAAGAGGATCAGCACTCAGGCAGAGCCCACCTCTGCCAGCTCAAGGTGCCCCTTGGACAAAAGCCGCCCACTGGTCTCCAGAACACCTCCCAGCCTCCTCCCATTCCCGGAAAGTGCCTGGCTCGGGCAAAGCCTCACATGGATGTGAAATGCAGTTGAACCCTTTGGAAAGGACAGCTGTGTGCCAAGGCTGCTGGGATGCTCCCAGCAGCTGCAGTCCAGGTGAGCGCTGGGCGGCGCAGGTCAGCCCTGTAGGTGGATGGGGAGGGGAGAGAGGAGGGGGACACCTTCCAGATGTCTCTCTTCCTGCCACGCCACCCGCACCTGGTCCCCCAGCCTCCTCCCCTTCCCCTGGACCCGAAGACCCCTCTATGTGCACACAGCCAGGTATAAGCAGAGCCTCAGGCTTACCCTGAGCCTCTTTTTCATGGATGAGGAAACAAGTTCAGAGAGGTAGCATAACTTCTCTGAGGAGACTCAGCTAGTCAGGGGTAGAAGTAGGGTCAGAACCTCCTCTTTCTTACCCTAATATTCTTTAAATGTTAACTTTCAAAGCAAAGCGTGACTGTCTCTTTCATTCTGAAAGGTGATTATTTGTTCGTAAATACTGAGCCCTTGGGTCCTGGCAGTTATATCTGCTTCAGATACGCTCTCCAGTACGCTCCCAAACACCTCTCTTTAGAAAGCTCCTACTTACACTCCAAAGACCAGCTGCGTCGTCACCTCTCTGAATCCTCTCTAACTTCAGATTGCGCGCTGCTTGCCCATTTCTTGGGTCTCCAGGGCCCTCCGCAGGATCCTGTTGGGACACATGACTGCTTACATGTCGGCTTCTTTCCCTGCTCATGGCCTCCTCCCAGGATAGGTTCACAGCCTAGTTCAGCAGTGTCTGACTCAGCTGATGTCACCATCAGCTCCGAGGCTACAGTCAACTTCTAGAAATCTGGCCTGGTCAAGGGACTATGACCTTCTGTAAGGGACTCTCCAGAGGTATTTTTATCTCTGAGGTCCTGTCTCTCCTCAACCAGGGAGGATAGATCGGAGAACAGGTGTGTACCCAGGATGGCTAGGTGACCCCAGAAGACCCCTACACCACCCTCTCTGTGACACAGTGGGGAGGCAGAAGCAACTCGGGTCTGAGCCCCTGGCCCGGGGCTGGCCTCGCAGCTTTGGGAGGAGAGCCAGGAGCTACACCCACCTGTCCTCCCTCCCTCCGTGGCTCAGCAACGTCCCCCACCCCCCTCCACGACAGGTGCCCCCCTGGTGGCAGACATAGCCCGCTCCAGCTGCACAGATACCGAGGCAGAAGTCTAGAGTGGGCCTGGGATTCCAGATGGTATACAGGTACTGTCTGAGAAATCC
The DNA here is from genome assembly GCA_004027205.1 of Ctenodactylus gundi. Lineage (NCBI taxonomy): Eukaryota > Metazoa > Chordata > Mammalia > Rodentia > Ctenodactylidae > Ctenodactylus > Ctenodactylus gundi. The sequence continues at coordinate 156,826 of PVKB01002702.1, read as the reverse complement.
CAAAGCCTTGCATGGCAGTTCGGGTCCTTATCTCCAGCAAGCTAAGAGGCTGAGGCAGGAGGATCGCAAGTCTGGGTGACTTAGTGACCCAGTGAGACCCTGTCCCAAAATTGATAAAAGGGCTGGAGAGGTAGCTCAGTGCAAAGGTCTTGGGTTTGCATCCCTGCTTAGAAGAGGGAGGGAGGGAGAGAGTCTGCCAGCGTCAGATGTCAATGGCAGGCAGCCACCGCTGAGGGGGAGCACTCAACCTGGGGTAGAAGCGGTCCCTCCCCTCTGGATGCTCCCAGTCCAACAAGAACAGAGATGGTTGGACCCGGAAAGACAGACGACTCCAGGGCCCACTGAGCTCTGTCTGCAGTGGAGTGGATGGGGGAGGGACAGAATGAGGAGGGGGCTGGGCCAGGCCTACCTCTCAGGTAGGGTGAGAGCCTGGCCACATGACCTCGCTCTCAGCCCTCCCAGCAGGCCTCAGTGGCACTGCACCTGTGTGTGTGTGTGTGTGTGTGTGTGTGTGTGTGTGTGTGTGTGCGTGCGCGCGCGCGCGCGTGCTGACAGGGGAAGGGAAATAGAAGCTGGGACGGGACATTCAGAGATAAGTGACTAATTTCCTGTTAATGGGGGGTTGCCTGGCAACCCAGCTTCTCCCTGCCTGCTGCCCTCCAAATTGGACTGTGGAATTTTCAGAGTTGGAGCCCCGCCCCCAGAAGCTTGACTGGGTGGTGGCCACTCCAGCCCTGCCCACCCCTGAAGGGACCCAAAAACTCAGAGCTGCTGGGGAGCGCAGACTGACTGCCGTGACCCTCCCTCCTCCTGTGTCCCCCCTCTGTGGATAGTCCCCCGCATCCATGCACACACATGCACACACGTCCATGTGAACACGCACACAGGTGTGCTGGCCTGTGGCTCACACATACATAATAATTATAAGCCTCAGCTCGGAGTCCCCATAACACACCCAAGCCTTTTATTATGGTCTCACATTAATTTCTTTCATTTGCCCTCCCTGTGGCTTTATGAGCCGTATAAGTGTCCATTCTTTATCAAGAGAACCCAGGAACTGTGTGTGAAATCAGGACAGAGGTGGGGGGGGCCTACAATGATGTCACATGTGACGTCTCTCAAAACCCATCACTCCATCTCTCGTGTGGCCCTGGGAGTAACCCCACCTAGAAGCTGGAGCCCCAACACCCCACAGCCAGAGCTTTGAAACACGCCCTGTTCTCTACCACCTGCCCCCAAGCTGGGGCTATGGGACAAGACTGAGTACTTGTGCCTTTGAGTGAGACAGAGGTTGAACAGCAAATAAGTAGTGTCCCTCTCCCAGGGTCCCCCATGTCCTACAGCGGGAATCTGCCGCCTCCTTTATAGACATAACCAATGGGTACATCTCAGTCTTCCTTGTGGGCTGGGGGTGAGCAGCGACAGGAGGAACTCGCTGGGTGAGGCTTTTGGAAAGGACTTGAAAGGAGGGTTTATTAGCTAACTGATGTCTTTTCTCTTTCCTTCAGTTTATTTTTTTTTTCTACTTTCTGCCTGGGATGTTGACCCAGCGGCTGGAATTCTAGCAGCTGTCATAGGCCATGTGATGACCTTGGGGGACAGAAAGATGAATGGATGGTCCCCAAGAGCTCCGAGGCAGGCCGGGATGGCTGACCCTCCGACCACTTTTACAGGAAAGGAAAGCTAACTCCAATTTATACAGACCAACTCAATATCGGAGCTTTCTGTCATGCAACCAAACCCAATAATAACAGACATACCTGGTTTCCTAATAAAAAGTTTGGAGTTGCCTGGAGCTCAGAGACCCAGGGAGAAGAGCCCTCAGAGGGGAGCCAAGCCCCTGAGACCTTCCCGCAGGAGCCAAGGTGGCCCATAGCTGTCTGCCTCTGGAGCTGCCTCCACTACCCCACCCCCCAGCAGGCCCCAGACTTTCCCAGCACCGATACGTCTACCCCTGTGTGAGTTACATGGGGCCCCTGTGCCCCAAAGTTTGATGAGTCTTGAAAGCGAAGAAGCATTTGTGGTGTCCTGGTGGGCTATGTTTGCCCTTCCTTGTTACTGAGTAGGACCCCCTGGGGCCTCCACATGGGACCCTCTCCTGGGAGGTCAGAGATGAGGTGAGAAAGGGAGGAAGCACCAGCGGAAGGGAGCCCTGCAGAGGGCTGAGCCTGCAGTGGGCACCCCGACCAGCCAGCAGACCGCCAGTGTGGCAGGGGTCAGTACAGTGAGGGGACGGAGCCTCCAGACCTACAGTGAGATCATCAAAGTTGACACCTCAGTGCTGGGTACATTCTGGAGTCCCTTGCAGTCCTCAGAACTCCGATGCCTGGTTCAGAAGGGATCATTGGATGGGCCACACGGCTACTCCCCCAACTCCACACTGCCACCTTGGCATCTGTGGGTACCCCAAGCCACTTCCTGTATTCACAGCTTTGTGCCAGATGGAGCCCCGTCCCTACCCATGCACGCACCCCTCCAGGTAGCCATGCCCCTCAGCTCTTCCTGAGGGCCATGACACCTCTCAAAGAGGCCTCCCTCTCTCCTGACGGCACTCCGATCGCCCTCTACCCACCTCCCTGATTCACCTTTAGGCACTCACGCCAATTTTTATTTGTCTGGCTGTGCTCTTTCCGCTGCCTGAGAAGCTAAGATCCCAGAGATGTCATGTGTTTGGGTACGTTGTAGCATCCTCAGCACCCAGCAAAGCACTAAGTAGGCACTTCAATAAGTAGTTAAGTGACTGAGTGACCTGTGTGCATGTGTGTCTGTTTGTTTTGTCCATGCACACACGTACACACATAGCCTGCCATGTGCAAGGAATTTCCAGCTCTGTTCTGGAGCCTCTGAGCATCACATCAGCCCCAAAGGCTGCACTGCAATTCCAGGCTTAGCAGCTGTCAGTCTGCATAACAAAGCAATGAAATTTAATGTTCAGATTGCACAATAAAAGATTTTTATTTATGGGCCTATGATATTCCCTCCATAATAAAAGTAACAGTATTTTCACGGATACTTTCCCTCTGTCGTGAGCCACTCCTCTTACTCTGGGCTTTAGACGAGGTGTCACGAGCCAAGGGACAGCCAGGGAGAGGACCGATGAGTCCCTCTGGACCACTTTATGGTGCCACCCAGAGCCAATGGGAAGCATAGTCCCCCTGGTGTGGGGGCTGTGGGAGCTTGGGTGAAAACAGCTGGAAGTTGGCCAAAATGGGTTGACAGCTCATAAACAAACTCCATCCCTCCTCCGTCGTGACTGACGCCACACAGTACATCAATGTGTTCATGTTTGCTAACAGTTTTGAAAACCAGGTCACAGATACAGAGTTTCTTACAGGTACAATTTTGCGTTTCATGGGTGGTAAACCTTGGGATTGTGTTAGGGAACACCGTAATTTATCTATTTTTGAATGCTCATTAACAGCTGTTAAACTTTGTTATTTATTAACAGACTAATAACTCATTCAGTTTTTTAAATTAAATGTAGAACCACTAATGGATTCCATTTAAATAATGGAGGCCCCGGTAGAAAGCTGCAAAGTGCATTGGGTGTGAGGGACGAACAGTGTGTCTGCACACTCTTAGGTGTGCCTGGACACACAGACAATCACACAGGAATATCGGGAGTGCTGGACACTGCAAATAGAGCTGGTGCCCCCTTGGCAAGCGCCCACAGACCCCTGGACAGCATCTCTAGCTTCTTCCCTGGTTGGGCCCATCTGCACCCTGACGATCTCATGAAGGAAATGCAGGCTGTCCACATACAGGAGAAATGGAGGCACATCAGCCTGCCCGCCCCAGATACTAAGCGCCAGGATCCAGCACGCACCATCTCAGAGCCGATTCTTCCGAATGTGGCCCTGCAAGCTAGACCCACAGGGCCAGCCACCTCCCCAAACAGTTCCTGAGCAGCCCCAACCACTCTGTTTACAGTCCCTTGGCCGATGTCTACTCTATTTCCTGTGCTAGAACTAAGTACCCAAGACCTGGGTGGATCATAAACAACAGGAATTGATTCTTTGTAGTTCTAGAGGCCAGAGGTCCAAGATCAAAGGCCCAGAGGATTTAGTGTCTGACGAGGTCTGCTCACTACTGAGCTGATGGAGTCTTTCACTGTGTGTTTTCAGGGTGGAAGGGTGTCTTCTTGGGCACAATTCCCAATACCCATAACTTAAGAGAGGATAGGTATATTTTAGCTCACAGTTTCAGAAGGTCTCAGCCAGTTCGTGGGTGGCTGGCAGTGGTGGAAGTGCATGGTAGAGGTCTAGCCCAGAGAGAGGCTGTGCACAGCATGGTAGCCCAGGAAGCTGAGGGAGTTCCGGGTCACAACCCAGTGATGGGCTCTTCCCCAGCAGTCCGCCCCTTCAGTCCAGGTCCCACCTCCTAACAATGCAGAAAATTGAAGGATTAGCCCCCATGATTAAATCACTGTCCAAACATGAGGCTCTGGGGGGACCAAACCATCCCAAAAAAGCAGTGGGTCTTTCTCTTTGATCACAGTCAAGAAGGCTTCACCTTCATAACCCGTCACATCCCAAAGGTCCAATACCTTGAGAGAGAAGGTTTCAAGATAGGAATTCTGGTTGATCCAAACATTCAGGCCAGAGAACCAGATACTCTCTCATTTTCGTGCACACACACAGGACTTAGAGGTCTTGCTAAGAGGCTTGTTCAGAGGATCAAGGCTGGCCCAAGCCTGAGAATCTGCGTCTCTTGACAAGCCAGTGCTGTTAGACATGGCCCAGAGGCTCACCTGGAGCATGCAGTCCCCAGTTACACAGGCCCCTTCTTTTCCCTGGGCTGTCACGTTGCCGGTCACAGATCCACTTGCTACTCTGGCCGATGGGTTGGGAGCTCATCTGGCTGGATCTGGTGGCTGGGCCGGGTGGCTGCAGACCTAACTCTTAATGGGCCCTGAGTGCCAGGCCCTGGCTGAACTGAGCATGGCACTGGCCTGGCCCACGGGGCTCATGTGGCACATGAGTCAGCATCCCCCTTTTCTCTTTGTCCTTCTATCCAACGCTTTCTCCCACCCTCCTAGGAAATCCCTCCTTACTGACCCGTTTAACTATTGCTGCGGGGCCATGTGGTCCTGGAGGTGGAAGAAAATACCTGGAATAGCACGACCTTTGGCAAGTGCAGACAAGGCCGCATTACAGGGACATGAGTATCAATCGAAACGACACTGTGGAAGCACCTAGAATCATGCCAGGCACCTGTCAGGGACTCAGTAACTCGTTAAGGGACATAGAATAGGGTTAAAACACAGCATGGGTGCCTGCCTGCAGCCCTACCTGAGTGGCCCAAGCCAGCTCCCTAACACCTCTGGATGAGTATCTCTTTATCTGTAAACTAAGGAAAAATACCTACTTTACGATCAAATAAACTCTGAAGGAGATACTGTGTCAGGTAGATGTGTCTGGCTCAAGAGGGCTCAGCATGTAGATTCAACAGTAGCTATAACTGTTGATGGGAAGAGCCAGGCTGCACCGCCCTGAAGTGCAGCTGTCCACCCCTGAGGCGTGCCCCTGGGACACAACACACAGACGAGAGTCTTCATAATCTAGATGGCCATCTGTGACTGTTGGAGAGATTATGTCAAATTGAGGCAATCAGGAACCACACCTGAATTAGGGTTTGGAAACCACGCCCAGATTGGAAATTGAGAACGAGCTTGGATTAGAGTGTGAGTGATCTGTGGGCTGGCCAATGAGGGAACAGCACCCACCCAGATGTGGGAGGGCCAACTGGAACTCCAAGGGTATAAAAGGAAGGAAGAGGGAAGATTGTTACAGCTTCTTCCTCTGGGAAAGCTCTCACCTTCTCAATTGTGTACAGACGCTGACTTGCTACACACCCACAGATTCGCTCCATTCTCAACACGTGCCTGTCTGCTCATTGCTGATCTTCAGTCTATGGTCTTAGGCTCTGGTCTTCACCTGAGATCTACAGCAGACTCTCACCTCACCTGCCGTCCTAGACAGATCTACTTCATAGCTGAGCAACCATCGGACACTCCAGCTCTTGTACGTGCAGGCCGCCATCTTGGATTATCTCTGTCCTTGGATTTGTAAACCTTCCTAATAGATTCTGTTTGTCATAATTTCTGTAAATTCTGCCATTTCAAAGAACCCAAACTAATACACCACCCAATTTTAGACCTGCCTCAACTTGTCTCCACATCCCCATCACCCAGTTCCAACACGTGCCTCAACTTTCCCCAACAACACTATCACCCTACCTTATGAAAACCCCTAACTCACTGAGAGAGATGCTCTCTGCTCCTCTCAGGATTTTTCCTCCACTAAAAGCCTGTTTCATGGACCAGGTTTGTCACCACCTTTTTCTTCCTCTCTCCTGACATTTTTGTGCCAAAACTGTGAAGGCGAGTGAGGAGCTTTTCTCTTGCAACGCTGGAAGCGACAGGTGGCAGCAGCTTGTCCCAGATTTACTCCAGGATCCTGAGATCTGTTTCCCCCTTCCTCTCTTGAACCTGAGGCCAAAAAAAACCGAACTTATTCCCTGCCTAACAGCACGGGGAACAGATCTTTACCCTCATTCAGCTCAACGGTATTTTTCCACTTAATTGCCCGGGTGCTTACGCCAAGAGGGGCTCCTTTCTGCCTCCCACTTCTTTCCGGTCCAGAAATGATCAATCTGCCCTTAAACATCCCCTATTCGGGCTTTGTACAATTCTAGTTTTCCCGAAAAACAGCTGTTAACTTCCTGATCTCTTTTCTTTCCCTCCCCACACAACAGACCTCCGTGAAGATCGTTTGCTAGATCCCCTTCTCCCGTGCCACACTGGTCTTCAACCCTCCAATTCTCCACCTGAGATAGGTAAGATATCGGCCTATCTGTTGGCCTAAAGTGCCTGGGTACACAGACCTACCAGCCTGTGAGGGCTGAAGAGGGACTTCCTGACTTCTAGGTTAAAGACATCCACCTGGCAGGCAAGAAGCTGGCATCTAGGAGGCCTCCAGCTCCCCAGAGCTTGAGCAGGGAATGCCCTGCCCAAGTCTCTCAAGCCTTCAGCCACTCTTTCTCACCCATCACAATGGGCTTGTGAAAAATCTCACCCACCTCCGTACCTTTACCTGGATACAATATAAATTGGACAATGATTGGCAAGAGTTCGGCACTCTCAATTTTATTCCTGTTTGAGTTCTTAATGATTTCAAAAAGAAATGGCAAACAGCTAGAAGCCCCTTATGCCCTTGCGTTCTCCCTGCTCTTGTCCTGCCCATTCCTCTGTGGATCCTCTTCCCCGACCCCTTGAAATTTTATTCCTGTATTCTGACAAAATCCCAATGCTCCTCCTCCTCCCACATGTGGCACAATTTACAACCACACTTTACCGCTGGCCCTGCATGCACATGTGGCCCGCTACTGAGCCGCCCTGGATCCAGGAGCACCACCCGGCCCCAGGACACCCACCCCTAGTCCCGTGGCCCAAGTGAACCACGTCCCAGGGCAATAGGATACAACAGCACAGACCCACAGCCCCCACTGCTAGTGCAGCGCCTCCCCAACCCTGGCTCTCGCCTTGTACCCAAGGGAAAGTTGGCCTGGAACCGGCCAGACCAGTTTTGCTTCCCCTGCCCTATACCCTCCTCCTCTTCCCCTCTCTCCACCTCCTCTACCTGAAAAGCCCCCCAAACATACTTCACAGGACACAAACATTCACCCTCTTCCTGCCTCACCCCTCTCTCAGACCCTCACACCCCCCCCCTCACTCCCTCTCAGAAAAGTCCAGAAAGTCCAGTCCTAGTTCATGAGCCTTTCTTAGTGACTTGTGTGTCCCACCGCCTGCTACCAAAGCATGCACCATGGACAAGTTTATTCCCCTGGTTGACACTCACCTTGAGGGGCAGGGGCTTGGGTTACCGTGGGCATTTGCATCCTGAGAAGAGGATCCAGGTGAGGCAGGAGGAGCATGGGCAGCCAGAGAACCTAGCAACCAACGCGCTTGTGGGCAGGACTCACAGTTACATGTCTCCCAACCTCCAGCTCAAGACAACACCGTGTGGACACAGACATCAGCATCTGCGAGGAGGCATTGTGGGAAAGGGAACTCCAGCGGACCTCACCTGCCCCTCTCCCAGTTCCAGAGCACCCACTGTGGGTAAAAAGAAGCTTAAAGGGGCAGGAGAGGTGTTGGTGCAAGATGGCAAGCGATCTCCCTGGAGAACAGAAGTTACACCACCCCAAGGCCAGCCCCAGAAGGAAGAGGAAGGGGTGTGCTGGGTGTATTCTTGCCTCCTCTTCCCTCTTGAGGATTTACTTTGCATCCCTTGAAATGTAAGAGCCAAATTCAACAAATTTTGTGGCCTCCTGGCTCAGGAATGAAATTTACAAGTAAATGAAGACCAAAGGTTTCAGAAGGAAGAGGGGGTGAGGGTAACTGTCCCTGGGGGATAGAACCTCTGGGAAAACCCAGCACAGCAGCTTCCCAAGGGAGGTTGCACAAGGAAGCACCTGGGGCTGACTCTCATGGGTCCCCTCCAGGGCCCTGGACATTTCTGGACGTCCCTGGACACACTGGGCACTAGACTGAGTGCTCGCCATGCTCTGCCTCCCTTAGTCCTATCTCATGAGGGGCACTGTCACCATTCCCATTTTACTGAGGAGGAAACTGAGACCCACCTAACATGCCCAAAACCTAGAAGCAAACAAGGACAAAGGGAGTCAGTTGCTTTAAAGAGCTGATCATTGCTGCCTCTAGGACTGGCCCACTGAGTTGGTGTGATAACTTAGACCTGGAATGTTTGCCCCAAAGTCTCACGCGTTCAGAGGTGGAGCTTTAGAAAGGAGATTGGACGGTGGGGATGCTATACTTATCAGGGAATGAAAGGCTGTCCGGAGGTGAGGACTGGTTGGAACAGGTATGTGTCTCTGGTGTGAGTGCCTTTGGAGGGTGAATCTCCACCACCAGCCCAGATCCTCTTTTCTCTCTTCCCCTCTCTATTTCCTGAATTCCATGTCTTTCTACCATTGTGTTTCCGCTTGGCAGCTAGCCAACCATGGACTGAACCCCCTGAAACTGTGAGCCAGATTAAACCTTTCCTCCTTGAAATTGTGGGTGTTGAGTATTTTGTCCCAGTGGCAGGAAGGCTGACTGATACAGTTGTGGACTGATGGAGCCAACAGCAACCTGCCATCCCATTCTCCTTTCTCCGAGCTGCCTGCTTCCTGGTCACAGTCTACCCAGATTTCTCCTAGGAAGTTTAGGGTCTACTGGATGTAGGGCCATTAGAAATCCAATGTTCACCTTCTTGATTTAGAACTTTGAAATTAAAAAATAAATAAATAAAAAAGGAAAACCTTCCTAACCCCTTACAGTCCATAGAAGTAGGTTTTCTAATTTGACAAAAACAAAGGGGAAGGTGAGACAGTTCCCAATTCTGTCAATCATGAAAATTAAGAGATCCATCAATTGGCTCGTAAAACATTAGGTAGAGAAAAATGTGGCAGAGGCAGCTGGGTAATTAAGAATGAGGTTGCTTTAGTTTTGTTTCTGTTTCTGAGGAGGCTACTGCATTTTCCATCAAGGTCTGACTGACACTCCCAGTTGTAATAGTGCATCTGATGGTTCCCTTGGGCCACTGCCACTGCTTCCCAACTTTTGGGCACTAGGGACCAGTTGGTTGAAGACCATTCTCCCAAGGACCAGGGGAGCGAAGCTCTGCCTGTTGTCAGATCTGCAGCACATGAGAACCTAAAAGGAGCCTGCTCAAAAGAGGCAGAGCTACATTCATCCATCCTGACAGCCAGGACCTTCCCAGACCAGGGACCAGCACAGTCCACAGCCTGGGGTTTGGGGACCCCTGTTCTGCCCCAATGCATCCCTGCACCTCTCAACACAGAAGAACAGACTAAAGTGCTTATAAGACACTTGGTGTAATGTTCAATATTGGAAAATGTGGCCTGGCATCCCCCAGGGACCCAAGAAATGTGCAGGCACAGGCTATCTGCCCTGGAAGGGAACGTAGAAGTCCCTTTTTGCTGCCTTGTTTTCTTCCAAGAGGTGGGAACAAGAAGGGGAGGACCTGCCCAGGGCAGGTGGAAGGTTAGAGACAGACCCAGGCCAGGAGACATCAAGCCTCCTGTATGCTCCTCCTCCTGCTCATGTAGGTGGTGGAGGGAGGTCAGAGTGCCACTTCAGCCCCATTGGCAAACTCGAGAGAGACCGCATCAGCTGGGAACCACAGGGGCCACTGGGTACAGCCGGAGAGGGGTGTGGGGGGGCAGATGTGACATCACGACTATTAGCACTATCACTCCACTGCCATTTTCATCAAGTTCATATTCCTCCATCACAGCTCAGCAGGAACAGAGCAAGCCTTGCTGATGGCTGAGGATCTGCCGCAAGCCCAGTCATTTTACCTCCTTTAATCCTCACAGCAAATTTAGGAGGGGTGTGTGTGTGTGTGTGTGTGTGTGTGTGTGTGTGTGTGTGTGTGTTTCTATTTCTATAGATGAGCATAGAGTCAAAGCTCAGAGATGTCAGGTGACTTGCCCCCAATCACACAGCAAGTCAGAGGCTGAACTGGGTTTTAAAAGCAGGCCATCTTCTGTGGGGAGAAAGGAACCCTCCATCACTGCTGGTGGGAATGTAAATTGGTATAACCACTTTGGAAAGCAGTATGGAGAGCTCTCAAAAGACTAGAAATAAATATCCCCTTTGATCCAGCGACACCCCTCCTGGGAATATATCCAAAAGAGGCCCAAACAACACATAACAGAGATATATGTATACCTATATTCATAGCTGCACAACTAACAATAGCTAACATATGGAAGTCACCAAAATACCCATCAACAGAGCAATGGATACGCAAACTGTGGTATTTATACACAATGGAATACTATTCATCTATAAAGTCCAACAGCGTGGAGGCTTTTACAGGCAAATGGAAGAAACTTGAGAACATCATGCTTAGTGAAGTGAGTCAGAAGCAGAAGGTGAAACATCTAATGGTCTCTCTGATATGAGAGACCCAGATCACAACTGTCTCATGAAACTTAAAATGAAAAACAAAGTGAAACAGGGGAGTAGGGCCAGAAAGGAGGGAGGGGTGGGTAGGGGGAGGGACAGAAAAAGAGTGGGAAATTCCTTGTCACCTTGACAAGATACGTATGTGCACAAAATGCTAAACTTCATTGTAAACCTTAAATCTTGCACTAATACATATCAATAAAATTGGGGGAGGGGGGAAGCAGGCCATCTTGTGCCCAGTGTGAGGCTCCAGCGCTGCTAGGCCAAGGATCCTGAGAAATCATGACATCATGAGTTTCTTCTGGAGGAAAAGATGGACGTAGCTGGAAGAACCCCAAGTTTGGTAGCCAGGGGACCTCACCTATGACTTCCTGTTGGTAGACCCAAGCTGATGACCTTAGCCCTCACCTGGAACATCATGGTTGCTTAATTAACATTCTTTGACTAAAATAATACCCGACAAAGGATTCAGATGCAGGATGTGCCAGGTTCTGTGGCTTAATTCTGAAATGCCTCCCAAAAGTCACATGTGTGTGGAAGGCAACTGGGCCACAGAATGCTGGGCTTATCAATGGATTCACCCACAGGAGATTCTCTGTGCTGTTAGGAGGTAGGGCCTGGTCGGAGGGATTGGCCGCTGGGGGCAGGACCCAGAAGGCTGTGTCGCCTTCCCCAGCTGCTCCCTCCTCACTCGGCTTCCTCGGTGCCATGGGGTGAGCACTTTCCTTCCTCCATCCCGTTGCCATTCGCTGCCTTGGGGTCGGTGGATGCTGCATGGACCGAGACTTCCAAAACTGTGAGCCAAAACTAAACCTCTCCTCCTTTAAATTGTGGGTGTCAGGCCTGGGTCCCAGAAGTGGGAAGGCGAGAAAGACACCACGAAAGCCTGACACAGCCTCCCTGTAAGCCCTAGACATTGGGACCCATCACAGTCATCATTGCTAATAAGTACCCACTTTTTAAAAAGTAGCAAAAGATTTCTAACAGGTAGTTTGCCAAAAGGCAGTACAAATGGCCCATAAGCCCTTGGAGAAGGGGCTTTGTAACATTAACCTTCAGAGAAATAAAAATGAAAACCGCATTGAACTACCGTTACACAATTGTCGTTTTAAAGATAAAAACAGCAGACACCACCAGGTGCCGAGGAGGGTGTGGAGCAACTGGAACTCTCCTCCCTCAGGGCAGGAAGGCGAAACTATGCAGCCGATCGGAAACGAGCGATCCATGTGCTTCTTCCAGAACTAAACACCCCCCACCTGTGACCCCGCAGTTCTACCCCTAGGATGCACCCGAGAGAAACCAAATCGTGCCCCCTCAAAAAGGTTCATTATAAAAACACTGCGTGCCACGTCCTTCTCAAGTCCCTCAGCCTGGAAACGATCCAAGCACTGGTTAACGGCAGGGTGGGTCACCAGACTGTGCTGCAGACAGACAACAGACGCGACTTAGGAACCAGGAGGGAGTCACCGCGGGTGCATGGAACACGATGAATCCAAGCCACCAGGCTGGGGAGCTGGAGAAGCATTGCCCGCAGAGGCGGAAGTAGGAGGACGCCGCCCCGCGCGGAGGTCTCAGAATCCGTAGTACTGCGTGCATGCTGTGGACTAGGAGAATGGACCTGAGGGACGAATCGGGTGGGAAGGAGAGAGGAGCTTCTGGGGGTGCGGGAAGGCTTGGCACCGCGGTGTGAGTTTGAGCTAGGCAGTCCCACATAGGGCTAGTGCCTAGCTAGAGCTGACACGCCCTGGCTGGCATGGCCACTTGCTTTAAAACAGGTGCAAGTTGGGCCTGGGGGCAGGCACTCAGCACCTCAGCCCGCTGGGAGGCTGGGGCAGGAGGGTCACACGTTCAAGTCCAGCCTGGGCAACTCAGCAGTTGTTACGATTTGGATGTGGGATGTCTCCTAGATGACATCGTGGGTTGCCTGTGGATTTCACAGGCTGTCAGGAGGCGGGGCCTGGTCAGGATAGGAGGATACTGAGGATGTGGCCTGGAAGGACGTACTCCTGATCTAGCACCGCCCACCGAGTCCTGCTCCTTTCGGCCTTTCTCTTTCCATGTTGTGAACAGGTTCTCCCAGGCTGGGTCTTTGCCATATCCTGCCACCGCTGCCAGCTGCCCACCAGTGGTTCGAGACCTCCTGAAACTGGGGGTTCAAATAAATCTTGCCTTAAGTTGTAAGTGTTGGGCAAAGTAACTAAGTAACTAAGTAACTAAGGAGCTTAGTGAGACACTGTCTCAAAAATTTAAAAAATACAAAAAGGGCTTGGGATGTAGCTTAGTGCAAAAGCACCAGGTTCGATCCCCAGAATCGCAAAATAAAAATGAGAATAGTGGATAAAGACAGATGGGAAAATACACAATAGAGGAAAATGCTAATTATAAATTGAGGTGGGAGGTGTCTGCTGTGCAACTTTTGTTCATTAAAGAAATGTGAATTTGGGCAGGAAACAAAGTGAACCAGACTTGGATTCCACTGTTGGCATCGCTTGCACGGCCCCTGAGGACCCTCATGGTCTCTCCTGCCCTCCTTTGAAATCTCACTTCTCCCAGCATACAGCTTTCTCTCCTCACTGACCACAAGGACCTTCCTCTACTGCCTCAGACCTATCAGGTGTTACCTGGGCACAGGACCTTTGATCCTCCTCTAGGAGAATTGACCTCTTCTTCCACCCAAATAATAAGTTAGACTGAATCTCAAACAGGACTTCCTCTATCTTTCTTCCGCTCTTTCTCTCCCACTGTCTGGAGTTGTGGTTCTCCACATTCATTCCTCCACACAAACATGTCTCCTTCTGCTTGGCTCTTAGTGTGACAATTCTATTCCCAGCCCCACCACCAGCGACTGGACCCCCACGAGGGCAGGTGCATCCTTGTGGGTTCCCACAGCACAGCCACACCCAGCTCAGCACCTGGGAAGCACTTGCAGAATGAATGACTACAGCTCCCAACCAGCTGGTGGCCCCAGGGGATGTGGTCCCTCCCACCCCAGTCCATCTCCTCACCTATCGAATGAATATCACTTTCTTTTTCTTTAATGTTTCTTTTATTTCCTCTGATTTTTTTAAAAGGGGCTAATTCGGAACAAAAATTCGGAAATTGCACATTGAATCCAAAGTGAAAACAACTTTAATGAATCCTACAGAAAACATAACACGCGTTCCTTCCACTAAGATTATCCACTCTGCAGAATAAAAGAATTTCAATGAGAAAATTGATGCTGTGTTTTCACCACTAAAACGTTCCTCGCTGGGCATCTCAAGAGAGACAGAGAGAGAGAGAGAGAGAGAGAGAGAGAGAGAGAGAGAGAGAGGAAGAAAGGCCATGACAGGATAAGAGGTGCTTCCTACTACCTCATCCCTGAGACGCAGAGGGTGTCAGTGTCACTAAGTTCATTCGCAGCCCTGACCTCACCCATGGTCTCAGTAGCGGATGCTCTTGTCCCCTCTTTGTCTGTGGTACAAAAGTGGCTCAGAGATGTAAGGAACTTGCCTAAAGCTTTACAGCAAGTCGATGACAGAGGGCACTAGCTAATTCGGTCACCCCATAGAATCTTTTCTGGTGCTCACTCGTCCACCCTGTGTGTGGAACCAGGCCAGGTCCTCCCGAAGATACAAGGACAGTGGCATGCAGTCACCAGCGCATCCCAGTCTAGAGCTGAATGCCTTGCTTGAGGATCCCCGTCTCTTTGAAGACAGCAAGGAGAGTCAATCCGCACATTTCTTGGTCTGAGCTCTCTGGGCACAGCTTCTGAGACGACTAGATCAGAGGAAGGAGTTTACGTGGGAGGACACCCAAAAGTACCATTGGGGGGAGAGGAAATAAGGCAGGGAGAGAAGCCAGGACAGGAAGTAGGCTACTGCTGCTGGCACCTGGGGACAACCTGCTGGGGACCCGGAGAGGCCACGTGAGACACACCTCAGAGGTGGAAGCTGCCCCTTGGGTAACCATCAGGCACTCTGCCCTATGAGTGAGCACGGACATGCTCCAGTGACCAGGGACACCTCAGGTGGTGTCTGCATGTGTGCAGAAAATAACCATCATGTGAATTCCAATGCCACGCAAAGAGGACATTGGTGGCCTCTGCCAAGCTGAGGCATGTCTGAGATGCCAGAAGGACCAGCCATGGGCTTCAAAGTGATGCACAAAGTCCCTTACTGTTTCCAGTATCACCCAGGTTATAACAGAGTCTAGAGCCACCCAGCAGTTGATTATACTTCCCCGACTTCCTTGCAACTAGAAATAATCATGTTACTGTGTTCAGACCAATGAGATTAGAGTGAAAGTATGAACTGAAACAACTTTCTGGGCCTACTCTTTAAACACACACACACACACACAAACACACAGAGGAAGAGATTTTAGAATCTATTCTTTCTTAACCCTCCCACAAGTTGGACACTGGACACTTGGGAGTAGCAGTGGATGAAGGCCCATGTGGAGGTACAGAGCTGCACCTCGCCCAGGTGATTCAGATCACCCTGAACCCCTAATTCCTCTGAAAGGAGAAATGTGAGCACCCCACTGTGTCAGCCAGTGCCTCACAGCTTCCAGGCAGCCCATTGACCTGTACCCTAGCTCGGCCAACCCTAACGTCTCCACCAGCTCCAGAGTCTCCACAAGCTTTGCCACCTGTCTCTCGTGGCACCAGCTGGAGGCTGGTGGGGAAGCGGGTGGTGGCTTTCCCCTCCAGGCCACCACCTAGGGCAAATCACCACCAGAGAGAGAAGGGCAATCCATCTCCAAGAGAGAATTGTGGAATGAGTAAGCCATTGAGGCCATCAACCAATTCCAATCCCTACTGAAAATGGGACCAGGAACCTACTTGCCTTGGGAGACATGCTGAGGTGGAATCACGGTCTACTGTCACAGCACCCCATTGGACAGGAGATCAGTGAGGGCAGGGCTGTCTCCTCTCCCCTGAGTTTCCCCAAGGATGGGGCCATGTGCTCATCAGCCTGGGGCTCCAAAGGACAGGCTGTGTCCCCCTCAGACTGAGGCTCCATAACGTCTGTGTGTCCCCACCTGTATTAGTTGGGGTTCCACAAAAGGCAGAATTGACAGAAATTACAACAAAAAAGATCCATTTGGAAGGCTTAGAAGTCTGAGAACAGAGATAGTCCAAGATGGTGGCCTGCACATGCGAGAGCTGGAGTGTCCCGTGGCTGCTCAGCTGCAAGGTAGAACTTCCATCCGGGACTGCAGGACAGCCGGCGAGAGTCCGCTGCGGATCTCAGTTGTTCAAAGAACAATGGCGAAGCCTGGAGCCTGAAGATCAGCAACGGGCAGACAGGTGGAAGCAGAGACTAGAGTGAATCTGTGCTGAAGATCTGTGGTGTGTAGACAATTGCAAAGGCGAGAAATTTCCCAGAGGAAAAAGCTAGAACAATCTTTTTTCTTCCTTCCTTTTATATAGTTTGAGCTTCCAGCTGCACCTCCCACATGGGGGTGGGCGCTCTTCCCTCATTTGCTGGCCCACAAATCTCTCAGACTCTAATCCAGGCGTGGTTCCTAATTGCCTCCAGTTGAACTGATCTCTTCCAACACTCACCACCCCAGGTGACGCCCTCCTGCGGCGTGAGCGTTCTGCACAGCGGTCACATCCCAAGCGCCTCCCTCACGTCTGGAGACTCTTGCCAATGGTTCAGCAAGCCCTCATCACGTCCAAGAGCGGGTTTTACGTTTTGATCATGAATGTGTTGAGTCTTCATAAACACAAGGAGAAATAAAAGTGGAAGCAAAAAGAGATAGAGAATAGGAAAAGAAAGGCCAAGTTGTGGCTAAGTTCATTCCAGCAGGAGCCCTCAGCCTGGAGGGGAAATGCTAATGTGGGCACGGAAACTCATGAATAATTATTTCTGAGCAGCTCAATATTTTAAACGCGAGTCTTATTTTTTTTTTTCCTCTTCAGAAGCACAGAGCGATATTTATTGCAATGCAGACGCCGGGTGGAAGGTGATTACGTTTGATTTCAGAGACGAGGGAGCAGAGGGAAAGTAGGGAGTGAAGTGTGGAGGTGGGTGGGCCTCAGGGGGAGAGGGAGAAAGGGACCAGCTTGTGTAGACATGAGCAGAGAGAAATGGTCACCTGGCATGGACTGCAATATCTTTCTCCCCAAAGAAGTCTTGAGCAGGGAGATTCTGCCCTGAGCAGCTGGGGCATCAGGGACTGACAGCTATGGTGGGGACAGACACCAAGCCCGTTAGTTGTCCCCCAGCTCCTGTCAAGGCTGGGAGGCATTAGAACTAGGAGATGTGCAGGCCTGTGAGGTGACAGGAAAGGAGACCCACACTCCAGAGCAGGCGAGAAGGTGCACATCTTCCCTTGAAGAGGACCAGTCACTTGACTTCTCCTTTCGTAGCTTCAAGGACTGGTGGCCGAGCCATCGGTTGATTCCCCTGAAGACGGGGGTGACTTGTCAGTCACCTCATTCTTGGCCCCCAACGACCTGGGGAGGGAGAGGGAAGATACTCTCATTTTTTCCAAGTTTTGTGGTTTGGGTCTAGACTGTCCCTTCAAAGCTGAGATGTTCCAAATTGCCTACAGATTTTGTGTGCTCTTAGGTAGCAGGGCCTGTTTGGGAGGGATGGACCACCAAAGGTGTGGAAGGGTACACTCTTGTCCCAGCTTCTCCCCTGTCTCGGATCCACCCTTCCTGTTGCAATGCCCTTAGCAGCTGTTCTCTCACCATTGCCAGCTACCTGTGAATGGACTGAGACCCCAAAACTGTGATCTAAAATAAACCTGTCCTTCCTTAAGTTGTGGGTGTTGGGTAATGTGTCCCAGCAATGACAAGACTCCATGTTAGCTAGGGAAACTGAGGCTCGGGCACTCAGCAACATGCACCCAGCCTCCTGGTTTTGAAAGGCGAAGCCAAGGAGACCCACACAGTCTAGACTCCTAGGCACTCTGGTCTATTCCACTGCCACTGGCTTGACGAGGAGGTATCACCACAGAGAGACCCAGAAGGTGGCCCAACAATCATGAGAGACTGCAAATCACCTGGCCCCTGCCACCATGCTCATTGGCACCATGGCCACCCCAATGGCGCCCGCTCCCTGCCACCCTCACCCCTGCTCCTTGGCTCCACAGCAGCTTCCTCTCCCCATGTCCCCTGGGTCCTCGGTTATTTTGGCGCTGCTCTGGCTCATCTGCCAGCCTGAGTGGGGTTGCTTCAAGGAGGAACATCTGGCCTCTTCTGGGTGCTCCTTGAGACCAGGTGTCACCTCTTATGTCCCTCATTTATCCTTCAAAGACCCAGGGAAGGGCTAGAATCATAGAGGCCTCATCCTAGTGGCTACAGGTAGGGGGACTTCCCATGGGCCAGGCACTCCACGAGAGCTGTATGTACGTGAGCTCATGTCACCCGCCGCCTACCCCATGATGGGTGCTGTTGCCCTCATCCCACTGTGCCCAAGGAAAGCCAAAGCAAGGAGCGCAGTTCCATAGGCCCACAGCAAGTCAGTGGCCAGAGCAGGGAGTGGGTGCATTCCCCATGGCTGGCGGCCTTTACCCTAACCCTACACCGCATAATCCGTCTTCCTTATGTACAAATTTCACATGTGTGCATTCAGTCACCTATGGGTTAAAAAAATCTTTGGGAAGAAAATTGCATCAGTGATGTCATGTGTAGACTTACTTGTCCTTACCCCTAAACAACCCAGCCAACAACCACTCACATGGCACTTATACGGTGTTAGATATTATAAACAATCTAAAGATAATTCAAAGTGCATGGAAGGTAGGTGATACGCGAATGCTATATCGTTTCTTTCAGTACTAGAGATTGAACGCAGGGCCTTCAGCTTGAGCTATCATACATTCCCAGCCTTTTTCAAAACTGTGTTTTGAAGTAGGCTCTCACTGAAGCACTAAGTTGCCCAAGTTGGGCTCATACTTATGATCCTCCCGCTTCAGCCTCCCAGACTACTGGGATTACAGACTGTTCCACCAGGCCTCTCTTATATCATTGTATACAAGGGATGTGAGTGTGGGTGGATTTTGCTACTTGTGTGTGTGTGGGGGGGGGGGGGGGGGTCTTGGAACCATCCCCATGGATGTCAGGGTGTGTTTAGACCAGCAAATGATCTCTTGTCCATCCATCCAGGAGACACTTCTCTCGGGGAGGCCAGACTAGAACACGATGAGGCCACCAGGTCCTTGCCTTCCTCCCCACCCCATCCCCCTAGGTGCAGCCCCCTCTCCCCTGCCAGCCCTGGGAAGGGTGTGAGCAGGCCGCCCTTGCACACTTGTCCTGGCCAGTGTCCCATCCTTGTGATACATTACCCGACACTCCATCACAAGCAGGAGACGTTCACTCTACCTCACAGTTTCTCTAGTATCAGTCCATGGACAGTCAGTCAGCAATGGCGGAAGGGCCTGGTGGTGAGAGACCTGCTCATCCCAAGGGCAGCCGGGAAGCAGAGAGAGAAAAGGAGGAGCTGGTGACAGGAAGATACCCTTCCGGGTCACGTCCCCAGTGACCCATCCCTCCTACAAGGTCCCGTCTCCTAACAGCAATTAAAATCATCAGAGGTTAATCATTTAGTTCCACAGCCTCCAAAATGAGCACAGCACCCATGATGCAGTTATATTCTAAACACATAGGACTTAGGGGGGCACTTTAAATCTAAACCATAACACCATGGTCCCCTGGGACACTCCCTGAAGAAACTCCATGAGCAGGTCCTCCATGATGTCAGCCTGTAGGGAACACTGTATGCATCTTACAGTCATGCTGCCTATAGGTGTTGGGTGGCCTCTGGCTCTGCCATAGAAAAGCTATTGTTGGCCAGCATCAGAGCAAGTGTGCTAGAATCTGAGTTCCACTAGAAACTCTATCCCCAGACCTGCCAGGCATGTTCCGTAGAGTCTTTGTTCAAAGCAAGGCCACCTCTCCTTCACCAAGGGACCCAACTTGCAGCCCAGCCTTGGAAGAAAAAGATTGCAGGAGAACTTGATTCAATGGGGAAATTAAAACACATTGATTTCATATTTGCAAAATATCACCCCCATCGCAAAGGACATAGGTACTAGCAACTTCACTCCTGAGGCAAAGGCAAAGCATGACTATCTCAACAGAGATATTTCATTTTTGTTGAAAAATCGGAGACCATCGTCCCTGAGTGGAACCAGGAAACATACATTCTAATTCCACCTTAGCAATTTTGGGAAGGTCAGACTCTCTTTGCAGGCCTCAGTTTCCCCCTTAGTGCTATGGTGAGAATGAGTCTCCAGTGCCCGTGAGCTCTGAATTGTAGACGTCATGAAGGTCACAGAGGAAGCTGAGGCCCACTGCTCGCATCCAGGGGCCACGGCCCCTGCCTGGTTCATTCCAGGTGCGGTCCAGGCAATGCAATTTGCTGATTTGTCTCAGAGTCCCGCATGACCCCCACATACCCTGGCTCTGAGCAGTCCTTTCCCTGCCCCTCGGGCCATTCAGCCCACAGAGGACCTCGTCCTTTGTCCACAGACAAGGTTTTCAGTAAGCAGAAGCTGGACCCACTGTTGGCCCACGGGGGCCTCCCGTCTCTTTGATTTTGTAAGATTATAAAGGGCAAGGTGGCACACAGGCAGAGGAGACGATGGCAAGGGGGCACTGATGGCAGCATGCCCCATTTTTGATGAATATACATGGGTGCTTCTGCACAAGCCACCATTCTATGGTAGCTAGGAACCCGCTCACCACTGGCTCCCTTCTGCTCCCCGTCCCGCTCTCCCTGTGGCCTTTGTGGCTTCCAAGACCTGGCGGGCTTCATTTTGTCTCCATCTCGAGTATTCTGAGTTCTAATTAAGTCCATTTCAGCCCTCCAACTCGAGATGCCTTATCAGAACACTTACCCTGTGCAAACACCACGTAGAGGCAGCAGTGCTGGGCCTGCGTGCTAAGGAACCACCCATCCACGGGGGCTCCGGCAAAGCCAAGGGGCAGGGCATCATGGAGCTCCCAAAACAAGGGTACAATGTGGCACCCAGCCTATGCACTGCTCAGCCCTTGGGGTCTCAAAGGCAAGGGAGAAGGCTGGAAGGTGCTTCCAAGGCTTGTCTCAGCCTTGAATGTCCACCATTAAACCCAGACCTGGCTTCTTGGGGCAAAGCTGGCGGACAGAGGGAAAGGCTGACCATGACCAAAGCAAAGAACTTTTCTAAGAGGCCTAGTGAGATAGAAATGGACACCTGGGTTCTTGTCCTTCCCTTGAGAGTTTAAGCACACCCCACCCTATGCAGACTGAGTCTACACTAACACTGGACCAGGCCCCTGGGGTGGGCTTGTGCCACCTGGAGCCCTCAGTGCTTGGGCCTCAGGACCAGTGGGGCTGAGCCAATCTCTAGCCCCTCCCCCTTCAGTCAAAGAAGCTGCCACTGTTATCTAATGGAACCCGTGAACGACTTCATTTGCTAGAAATAAGTTTCAGTAGTGAAAAGTATGCAAGCATTGGTTGGGTGATCTCTACTTCTTTCCAATTCTAACCATCTCCATGCCCAAGACCCAAAAATAAGACCCAGTTCAGTGATATCCTTCGGTCACCAGAGCCATGGGGCCCTGAGTACGTTACCTTTTGCTTCTCAGCAGTGTTTCTCTGGTGTTGGGTTAGGTGATTCCATAACGAATGGACCTGCCTCTCCCCAACCACACAAGCTTTCCCAAGATGTTGGCCCAACCGGCGCAGAGGGAGAGGGGGGACTTGGGGGTTTCCAAGAGACCTTGCTCGGGGTGATCACCCACAGTCCAGCAGGCCTAGATTCTACACTCCCAGAGCCACAGTGAGGAGCAACCTGAGGCTCTGAGTTAGGAGGCCCCTGGAGCAGAGAAGGGATGGGTGTGACTTCCCAGAGGGAAGGCCGGGTCTGTAGGAGTCAGGAGGGACAAGGGGCAACATGTCCAGATGGTGCCCCCTTCTACAGATTCTGAGGTTCTGGAAAGTTCAGAATCATGATAGCCTTGAGACAAGTCGGTTCTTTCTGTCCTGAGAGGCCAAACCTCACTCCTGTCTCTGTGTGAATGGGACCATGGAGGGCAAGCAGGCCAGAATTAAAACAGGGTCCATGATTATGGCTGGAATCTGGAAGGTCCCCCAAGCCTCATGCATAGGAAAGGTGATCAGATTGTAGGGATTCACTGGACCGAGTGGTGATCCGCTTGTGGCTTCCCACTCCGTTAAGAGGCAGGGCCTGGTTGGAGAGAGAGGTCACCAGGAGTGTGACCTGGAAGATACATATTACGTATTCTTGGCCTCCCTTCCTCTTGCTCTGCTTCTGGCCACAATGGGATGAGCAGCTGTTCTCCGTCAGGCCCTTCCACCCCGCACAAACTGCCCAAGGTCCTTGAAGTGTGAATTAAAACAAACCTTTCCCCCCTCAAGTTGTGGGTGTCCAACAGCCCGTCCCAGTGATGAAACAGTGACTGAAACATCCACCAGTGACAGAGGAACCTTGCCCAGGATCCCGGGGAGAAAAATAAGCTCTGAATTGGTGGGAGAAAGGAGAGAAGAAGGTGAAGATGTGTCTGGCCAGGGTAGGTGTGCAGGGAACAGGAAGCCCAGGCTCAGGCAGCAGGGGTGGAGCCCAGGTTCAAGCCTCGCACGTCATGGGCTGCTTTTCTCCAAGGCCCCACCAAGAAAGAACGTGGCTGTGTAGCACTGCACTTGTGTCTCCTGCTGGCCTCTGCCACCGCGGCCTCCAGGTCCCGTGTGCTCCTGCAGTAGCCTATTATCATCCAGTCCTTCCAGGGGCTCCACCCCTGGGGAACACCAGCAGGAGACATTGGGGAGGGCAGAGAAGAAGGCAGCAGTGCCTCTCCCGGGCTGGCCCCCTGAGGGAGGTAGCACCCTGTCCCGAGACCTGCCCACACACCTGCCCTACCTCTGGGTCCCCAGACTGTCCCCTTCCTGGCCCCTCACATCTACTGCAGATAGCCCTGGAGACCTCACCCTTGCTGAAGGCTTCCCTGCACCCTACGCTCCCCTTTCAATAGACCCTGGATCAAACTACACATTTCCCACAGGAAAGTGTCACCTGTGTCCCACCTGGGGGCCTGTGATTTGAGTAGTCTCTGCTTCGACCCCAGCTGCTGGGCCGTGGGTCCTTTACCCATTTGGGTTGTCATTCCCGGCTCCACCCCAAGTCCAAGGCCTTGTCTGCTGGAATTATTTCCAAATCCCAGCTCCGCTTCGTTGGTTCCGTACCTGCCGCCAGTCCTCCATGCTCCTGTCCTGATTCCAGACGCCAGCACAGCAGGCCCCCGTGAAAGAGTAAACACAGCACAGGCTTGGAACCCCCTGCAAGCCCAGCTCGTACCCCGAATTGCCCTGGCGCTGGCTGCGTGGAGCCAAACCAGGTTGATGAAGGGATTCAGTAAGGATTAAGCGCGTCGGGAGGAGCCTGCTAATCCGGCGATCAGACAGACCCGCGCACAAGCGGCAGCCTCTTTTCTTCCAACATGAATAGAGAAATCAAGCAAATGGCTCTTCTGTTAATTAGGAGATCAGCCAAATGTGGGCTAGTCAGGTAACTCGGCTCAGGGAGGAGGGGGAAAGGAAGGCGCAGACAGCCATGGCCAACCTGCAGCCTGCGCGTTGGACAGGCCTGGGTTGTAACTCAAAAATACGTAAAAATTAGGGATGTTATGTGACTTGTATACATTAACTGTATCTTATGTTTTCTGTGGATGTGTTAGTTACTTTTCATTGCTAGGAGACAATACCTGACACCCACAACCTAAGGGAGAAAAGGTTTATTTTAGCTCACAGTTTCAGGAGGTCGTAGTCATTCATGGGTGGGCGGCAATGACTCGAAGGGTCAGGTGGAGAACAGCTGCTCACAGCATTGCAAAAGAAAAAAGTCTGAGGCTGGGGAGAAGCTGAGGCAGGAGTACACCCTTTCAGGCCACATGCTCAGTGACCTACCACACTCTGAGTAATCTGTTCTCTTGACCAGGCTCCTAGAAGCACACGAAATCCATAGATAACCTCTAGCATTTAAATAAGTGAGACTTTAGGGAGACATTCCAGACCCAGACCATAACAGGGCAGCACAAAGCAACTAACTCGCTTATGTTCAGTGTAGCCCAGGCAGGTCATGGTCTCCTGCCAGCTCACGGATGGACACACGTGACTTAGATGTTCCCTAGAGACAGATTCGTTTTCATGGAGGACCCCAATGCCTCAGAGCCTGCAAGGGAGGCTTTGCAGCCTCTAAATCTAGCAGGAATTCCTTGGTCAGCCTGTATATCCAGCTGTTTCCAAGGTTTTCCCCTTGGCTTGGTCTTCCCATGACTGGCAGCCAGCATCAAAGGCCAAAATTACTCTCTTGACCCCAGATCCATACCCCAGGAGTGGGATCCATGGGATATAAGGAAGCTTGGGGTCCACGGCTAACCTCCAGTCCCCTGAGTGCCTCACAACTTCCCCTGCTTGTCTGTGTGGCCTCCGGCAGGTGTGCCGACCTCTCTGGAGCCTCAGCTGTCTCATCTGGAAAGAGTAGGTCCTGCCAGGGCGCTGTGGGGAAGATGAGGAAAGTGTCCCCACTAAGTGCCCCATCTCTTTCTTTCCCTTCCTGTCCCCCACCAGTAACATCCTTCCTGAAGCTGCGTTCCCCTCCACACTGAAGACGGCATCAGCTGCTGATAGAAAATATCCTCTCTGGCTGAGCCACAGCCCTTCTGCCATTTCCTGGTAGCAGAATCCCCTGTCTTTCAAAGCTTCCTTTTATTGATTGTTAGTATTATTGTCATTTTGGTTTTTTTTTCCTATAGTACTGGAGATTGAACATGGAGCCTTTGTACTGAACTATATCTCCAGTTGCTGCTGCTGCTTCTCCTCCTCCTCCTCCTTTTCCTCTTCCTCCTCTTCCTCCTTCTCATCCTCCTCCTCTTCCTTCTTCTTCTTCTCCTTCTAGACAAGGCCTCACTAAGCTGCCCAGCCTGGGCTTGTACTTGCAATCCTCCTGCTCCAGCCTCCCGGTGTTGGAATTTTCTGCATGCACCACCACACCCAGTGGTTTTCCATGCTCTCTTCGAGGGCCCTGTCCTCCGCTCCACCTCCTTCTTGTAACTCCTGTCCCCTGGGGCAGGCATGCGACCCAGCAGGGCCCTTCCCCAGAACTTTCTTTCCTAAACAGTGTAGGTAAAGACATGACCCCCCAAAGTCACTGCAGCCACGACCCCAGCCTTGGGAACACACAGACTAAGGAGGATTTAAGCCATGCTCGTGGTGCCTTGGCCTTCTCTTGTTTGAGCCCCCTAACTAGTTTCCATCTGGGCTTCTGCACCTGAGATAACTGGGTCAGTTCCTGGGGCTCCCAGCCTCCCTAGCCTCCCACAATCCTCCCTCAATCCACCCCTGTCCTTGTCCATATTTCAGGCAGCCAGACTCCATGACCATAAATCCATCAACGGCCTGCGCTGCCCTGCTTAAAATTCACCCAGCGTGCCTTCTGCTCCCAGGCTGAAGACCTGCATCTTCAGTAAGACCCGAATGGGGCAGGGCCCTGCCTACTGTGGCCCAGGCACCATCCCCACCAGGACCTCAGCTTTGCTCTTGTCCCAACCTGGAGTGTCCCACCACCTGCTCTTCACCTGGGTGCTTCTGCCTCTCATGGAGCCTCACTTCCCCAGGGAAGCCCACCCTGCCCTCCTCCATCCTCATCGCAGCAGGGCAAGTATTTTATTAAATGATCCAAGGGGAAGGTCTAGCATCCCGCGGAGCTGGCCCTACTGTATGGAGAGCACGGATCCCAAGGGAGCGTGGGCCGCCTCTCCTCCCTCCCCTCCGCCCACTTCTCCTTGTCCTCTCCACTAGCCAGCCTCCTCTGAGGGGCTGCCATCAACTCAGTGACAAAAACAGCTTCCGGTTTCCAGGGTTTCCAACACCGGCCTCACCCACCCCGGGTTCCATGGAAAGGCACCCAGTTCTCAGGGCCGCCGCTCAGCTCAGAGTCCCAAGGGGTGCCCTCTTGCTGGCCAGCGCAGCCTGGCTGTGAGTCACTTGCCCATCCCCAGTGCAATGGGAGGAGGTCCCATTGCCCCAGGCCAGCTCACAAAGGACCTGGGGAGGGGCGAGGCCAGGAGCTGAGTAAGCCAAAGGACAGCTCGCTAATCACAACCATGGCGGTAACTAGCCAGCCACCCAGGAGACCACCCCATCTCCCAAAGCCTCAGTTTCCCCAGCTTGTCTTGAGGATCGCAATAATGCCATCAGAACAAAAATCTCAGTTGATATCACTGAGGTGCCCGAAGTCCCCAGCATGGCGATGCCTGGGGCTAGCTTGTGGTCACCCGAATTTCCCAAGGGCTGCCCCAGGGAGTTCTGTGGGCCCCCTGGGTTCATCCAGTCCAAATCCCTCATTTCAAGATTGGAAACTCCTGTCTCACCAAGAGCTGGGGTGTTTGGGGCCCAGGACCCTGACTCCCTGTGGCACAAGCTGGTGCCATGGTTGCCAAGGGTGGGATCGCACACACTCCTGTGGACAGGGCTCACCCACATGCCCACCCTTGGGGCCACTGTGCTTCGGTGCCGATCTGCTGGGCTAGTCCTTCCCTGTGCTATGGCTTCCAAGGCAGTAGGTC
This sequence comes from Ctenodactylus gundi, assembly GCA_004027205.1. Taxonomy (NCBI): domain Eukaryota; kingdom Metazoa; phylum Chordata; class Mammalia; order Rodentia; family Ctenodactylidae; genus Ctenodactylus; species Ctenodactylus gundi. The sequence continues at coordinate 130,265 of PVKB01002702.1, read as the reverse complement.
TTGTGCCTGAGTTTCCTCTCGTGTCAAACATGCCGTGAGCATCCATATTCAGATCATTATAAGATTAAATGCATTAGAACATATGAAGGTTTTAGAATAGGACTTGGCACAAAGCTGTCACTGTCAGCTTTTATTAGTGGTAGGACATATATACCTTTTGGCTAAGAGCTGCCAGGGACAGACACTCGAAAAACAAAACACTGTTGACAAATTACTTATAAGACACAGACTATAAACACATCCGAATGAACTCTGGGATCGGCCCCCCACCGAGTCCAGGAAGCTGACCAACAGCCCACACCCTTGCTGTCATGGGCCTCTGCCCCTGCCAGCTGCCCACGGTGGACTGAGGCCTTCTGAAACTGCGCTTGAATAAATATTTCCTCCCTTAAGTTGAGGATGTTGGATATTGAGTCACAGCAGTGAGAAAGTAACTGACAATTGGGCTATGCTCCCTGGGGTCCCAAGATGAGATCTTGTACCTCTCATCCTGGGGGCCCCTGAGAACAAGGTGGCATCCCTCTCAGATTTGGGATCTCCAAGGATGGGGCTGTCTCCTCAGATTGGGACCTGTGAGGATGGGGCCTGGTCCTCCCAGACTGGGAATCCCCAAAATGGGCCTTGTCTGCCTCAGCCTCAGGATCCCTAAGAACAGGGCCAGGTCCCTCTCTTAGACCTGAGGTCCCTGTGGTCACTGTGTCCCCACATCCATTGCAGCTGGGGGGCCCTGGGCACCCCTTCTCCTCCTCTCCCACCAGGGGCCCAGGCCAAGGCCCGGCCGGGTCAGCGGCCCCTTCCCATCTCGCACAGCCCGAGCCAGCAATGTCCCCTACACCACTTCCCGCCACTCTAATTGCTCCATGCTATGTTTTATGTATTTTAATTAGTGCTTTAAATTTTACAAGTACATCTCAAGGCACTTGGGCAAGGAAAAAAAGTCCTCTTTAGAAAGTAGAATAAATAAATAAATCCTCCCCGGGCAGATGGCGGCCAGAAACCTTGAGATAATTCATGTCAGCCTGTCATCCTGCCACCAGCATTCTGTCCTCTGGGAGAAGCCGGGTGTCTGGGGCCCGTGTTCCAGCAGCCCTCTCTGCCTTCCACTCCTGCCTTTGGGGGTCACCACCCCTCCCAAAGGCCCCGGCCTGAAGGTCACCCCACTCCCCACAGTCCTTACAACACACACGTAGGTCTCTGTGCTGTTCCACCCTCTAGTGACCATGGGCCCTGGTTCCTGACCTTACCCCCAGTTTCTATCACCTGGACACTTTCAAAGTGCACTGAACGCGGAGCTCCAGCTCCTGGAGAAATTATCTCCAACTCCCTGAACCAAAGCCACCCCCTTCCACAGGTGCATTGATGACTCCAAAGTCCTAGGTACGTTCCACGTAGGCCTCAGTTTCCCCCATCTTTACGATGGGGATAGTGTCTGTACAAGCCCGCCCAGCTGTGTAGATCATGAGACCCAGTTCACTTTCCTCAGCCTGGCACCTAGGAAGGGCCCATTCCCCCTGTGGAGCCCATCCACCAGTCACAGGGACACCCTGGCTGTGTGAAGCAGAAGGCCACTCGGAGAGGGGATGCCTGGAGCTAGCTGGCACCTCTCAGGAGCCGAGGACCATGGTACTGAAAACTAGTACCATCGAACTGAGCCTGTGGCTCAGCTGAACCACTCTGTGACCTTGAGCAAATCTCCTGACCTCTCTGAACCTCCGACCTTCCCCATGTGCTACAGGTCCCATAGCCCTCTGGGCTAGGAGGTCACTCTGCTGACCATGCAGCTACTCCTAAGACTTCCAAGCAGTCTGACCGTCAGTGGCCACCCCATGAGTGCTGGGGGATGGATTCCACGCAGTCAGTGCACCAGTGGAGAGCGAAGTCCTTTAATTCCGCAGCCCTCCCAGGGTCCCCTTCTGACCATGCAGACACTCCACCCCAGACACAGCCTGTGGTGTGGGGAGACTCAAGGCCTCTCTGTACTGAGACAGCGGGGAGCACCAACAGGCCACACTGCTCCATCCCTGCAGGACAGGCTGGCATCTCTGATGAGACTTCCCTCTTGGGTGAGGAAAGGACACATTGGCTAGAACCTCCTTCCTTGGGCCCCAGGAACCGGTGTGGTCAGCTTCTGCCACCAGGGGAGGACTGTAGCTTCCTGGGTTAGGGTCCTGGTGGGGAGGGGGAGGATCCCTATGCCCAGAGCTCAGTCACACTTTCCCATAATCCATCTCAAAGCCGGAAGTGCTTTCTGCCCCCCTCACACCAAGCCTGCAGTGGTTCCCCCCCCCCCCCCCAACTTAGAATAGAACTTCTACAGGAGCTGCCTGCAGAGAAGGCGGTCACCCACCCCTGGGTAGGACTTGAGGCTGTGTGTGGAGATGTACCCTTCCTTCCTTCCTTCCTTCCTTTCTTTTTTTAGTTGTTTGTACTGGGGATCAAGCGTAGGGCCCTCACACTGAGCTACATCCCAGCCCACTTTTTTTTTTTTTTTTTTTTTTTTTTGAATTTTGGTTTTGAGATGGGATCTCACTAAGTTGCTAAATTGCCCAGGCTGAGTTCAAGTTGCTGATCCTCCTGCCTCAGCCTCTCAGAGTGCTGGGATTATCGGTTCACATGTCAAAATAAAGGGCAGCTGGTGGAGCCCACAGCCGGTCAGCGAGGATAAAGACCTAAGCCCAGGGTTGCTGATTTTCTAGCTGCGGAGCCATGGACAACTGGGCCTGCATTTCCTCACCTGTAAAATGGAGGCGAGCGTACCTGCCCCGCGGTCTGCAATGTGCTATCTGAACTCTTGATGTGCCTAGGACAGGGCTCGTCCTCAGGAGGTGGCTGGTGGTGACAGCAGTGTTAGTAGTCATAGTAACAAGCTCCAATTGCGCTCCAGAGCCGGGGAGGAGAGCATCTTTGGGCTCTTTAGCACCCAGCTGAGGGGCACAGAGGTCCCTGCAGAGACGCAATCAGGCAGGAAGGGTTGGGGGCAGGTGGGGCGAGACTCCCAGGCTGGCCAGAGTTCCCGTACAGTTCGCACATCTGTTTACGGCTGCCGCTGTAGATCTAGTCTCCGAAACACCATAATCAATTCTTCTCCGGTGCTCTAGCCCTGCGGAGAGGCGCAGGCGCGGGCTGAGGGAGGGACGCCCGTGCACGCCCCTGCTTGGCAGGAGGGGTCCCCATTCATCCACAATGCTCCCCTTTCATTAAGGCTGCACGTTTATACCTGAGTTCACTTTTCACACCCACTTAACACACGTGGGAGGCTCTGATCACTGCGGGCTGACAAGCCCAGCTGAGGCTGCTGGATGAGACAGAGGACCCATTTCCCCAGAGCTGGGGCAGCCCCAGGCTGCGGTGCCTGCGGAGCCACATGGGCTTCCAGCTTGGGGGAGGAAACGGAGGGGAGCAAGTTTCCTTGGCACACACCCTAGGCTCCTGGGCGGTGGCAGGACACAGCACTGCACCCCAGGAGAGCACAGGGCCAGCGCTTTGGGGACAGACATGTGCACAGCTGAAACCCTTCCATCTGCTCAGCCCCGGGTACCAGTGTTCTCACAAAGAGACTTCGGCCGCTTTAGCTGCTTGTACCGGGAGTTTATTACACCACCAGAGTTTCCCCCCAACACCATTAAGAGGTACATAGGACCGGGCGTGGGGTGCAGGCTTTCAATCCCAGCACTCCAGGAGGCTGAGGAGGGAGGATCCCAAATTCAAGCCCAGCCTGGTCACCTTGGAGAGATCTTGTCTCTAACTTTAAAAAAATCAAACACTATAGATGTGGGCACCCCGCGTCTGCACGCTGCAGCAGTAAGCTCAGAGCGCCTCTCCCCACGGTGGGGAAGAGCTCGTGAGTGGGACTTTCTGGAGGAACTCCTCCTGCGGTTAAGGACACAAGACGCAGGACTGACACTCCCTCCCTCACCCCTGCCCTTCCCCTCTTCCTCCTGGGCCCACTTTCCCCAGGCCCTCTGCTGGCCACCTGGCCGAGGTGCGTGATCTTTGCCCTCCAGTGGTTTAAAATCTGTGGAGGAAAGTGGGCCGGGTGACACAGGTTTATAATCTCAGCACTCAGGAGGCTGAGGCAGGAGGATCCAAACTTGGAGCTCAGCCTAGACAAGTTAGGGACGTACCAAGATCTAGGCTTCAACTCAAAAATAAACATGGGCTGGGAATGTAGCTCAGTGTGAAGGTCCTGGGCTGGATCCCCAGTAAGAGAAAAGAAAAGAAAAATCTGTAAGGGAGAGATAGACAAAGGAGGGGGCCAAGCTCTCCTATGGTGTCTGAAGATCCCTCTAAAGCGGGGCGCAACACGCAGGAGAATGAGAGCCTGCCCCCGTGGAAGGAGGGAAGCTGCGGGCTGGCTCTGAGTCACACCTGGCTGCTGTGGAGAGCGGAAATTGGCTTCCCACCTGCTGTGGAGATTCCAGGCCCTCCACCAAGGAGACTTCCCTTCTCCCTCTAGTCCTCATGTCAGGCCATCTTACAGACCGTGAAACCAGTGGGGTGGGGAGGGCGGTCAGTGATGAACTGCTGGGTCCTCCGTCTTCTTAGTTGATTTTCAGCGTGGCCCGTCTGATGCTGAAGCCCTGCCTGGCTCTGAACCTGCCTACTGCACAGCCTCTTCTGCCTGTGGAATGATACCCAAAGGAATTGGGAGGGAGAACAGAGAGCCTGGCCACACAAAGGAGACAGGGCACCGAGGGGGCTCCAGGCCAGCAACGTCTGTAATCCCAGCTCCCCAGGCAGCAGGATCCTGAGTTCAAGGCTATCCTGGGAAACTCAATTCTCTTTTCTGAGACATGTATGCTGCTATCCCAGCCTTAGGATCTCTTCATGGGGGAGTGGGGGGTGGGGGGGGAAGGGGTGGAGAACATGCTCATTCCCAGGCCCCTTCAGCAAAGTCAAACCATTATTAAGTAAGGGCAAAGTGCCTCTTTATAGATCCTGCCTCAGGAATTCCAGTGTATAGAGGCTTTCAGAGACGCTGTCACCCAGCTGACCCTGTCAATGCAGATCAATAAACGTATGCCCGACATTAAGTTCTGGAAATGATTAATGGACAGTCCTATCCATCAGCATGATCCGGGTCTAGTAGGGGTGGGAGACAGAGGAAAAGTCAATTGGAGGGCTGGAGGAATAGCACAGCTGTTAGAGTGCTGGCCTAGCAAGCTCAAGGCCCAGAATTTGATTCCCCAGCACCACATAAACTGGATGTGGTGGATGCCTATAATCCCAGCACTTGGGAGGCTGAGAATGGAGGGTTGCTATGTGTTCAAGGCCAGCCTGGGCTACATTGTAAATTCAGGAGTAACCTGGACTACAGAACAAGACCCTGTAGCAAGATATATATATATATCAGGGCCAGTGATATATATATATATCACCTGGACAGATGTGTGGCCATGGAAGTCCCGCCTCCTGTCAGGTTCCAATGCCACTGCTGATTGACAGGAGGTGGAGCTTCACACCTCACTCCCTTCCAGCTGTGGCTGACCACTTCCAAGGTGTCCTCCAACAACCTACTGCATCACAAGTGACCCCCAACAGACACCCTATCCTCCCGGAGAAGGTCTTCAACTAAACTGGTCTCTGTATCAAAAAGCTTGGGGCCCAGTGGTTTAGAGGACATTGCACATGCAAGGTCAGGGCAGGTGACCAGCATAGTCTGTGTTAGAAATTATAACCAGGCTGGGGTATTAGAACAAAAGCCCGGAGACCCCAATGGGCAGGAGAGGGGCCTGGGGAAGGAGTGGGCATCCATCTGAGTGGCAATTGGAGCAGAGGAAGAGACTCTGGACCAAATGACGCATCGAGGAAGAGCTACTCACCCAGCCCTGGTTCACCTACTGAGGTGGTCACAGCTGAGAGGGCTCTTAGGACATGAGGATGAGCCAGAGGAAGTAGATCGTGAGTGTGTGAGGCTGGGGACTGCATCTGTTCCCTGGGCCACTCCTCTCGGGTTCCTCCTCGGCCCTCTCATTCCCAGATGCCACGAGGTGAGCCACCATCCTCTCTTAAGCCTTTCCATCATGACAAATCTGCCTTGGACCCAGCCAGTCATGAACGGAAACCGTGAGCCAAAGTAGACCTTCATTCCTTAAGTTGTGTGTTGTATGTGTGTCCCGGCAGTGGGAAAGCCAGCCAGGGCAGAAAATAACAGGATGCAGGCTGAGGGACTTGGGCTCTGGCCTTGGGAGGACCAAGGCTTGCGGCAGAAGCTGGCCTGGTTAGCTACTTAGAAGCAGCCCCCTGCTGTGGCGTGGATGCTGGTTTCCACTGGACAGGACTGATCCTAGAAAGCTGATATGGAGACTGCTCTACTTCTTTGCTCAAATATGAGTTCCCAGATCAAGGCATTGTCAAGGAAAAAAGAGAAAAATGAGTCAAAAACGGTTAAAAACAGATGAGGCCAGGAGGGAAGGAAGGGGGCTTTGGTGTCCCCAACCTGCTATCATGGGCAATGCTGCCTTTAGCTAAGAATAGAACACAGTGAAGCAGGTTGGTGGGAGGGGACAATAGGCCACTCTGGGGATGACTGGTCACCCTAGGAATGATGAGTCACCCTGGGTTTTGTTAAGCTCTTGATCCCCAGTGACACCCGGGTAGACTAGGTACCTGGAACCAAGCTCAGGGGGAACAAAGGGATACAGAACTGAGGGACATCGGCATGAAGATGGGGTTAGCCAAGCCCAGTGGCACCAGCCTGTCATCCCTGCACTCTGAGAGGATGAGGCAGGAGGATTGCAACTTGGAGCCCAGCTGGGGAAACTTAAGAGACGTAGTGAGACCCTGTCTCAAGTTCAGACAATGGGGGCAGGTTGGAAACATAGTCCGGTGTAAAGGCTCTGGGCTCCATTCCCAGTGCCACAGAGAAGGAAGAGGCATCGTTCAAAGTTAAGTGAATGGGTGAGCTCACACCAGAGATCAGAGTGGATGGCGTGGACGGATGTCGGTAAATGGCCACCTTCACATTCATGTTCACATGTTGGGGGTGGACAGAAGATGCTGTGAAGCCACAGCAGAAACAGGCAGGGGGTGGAAGGAAGGGAGCAGAGGGTCCTGGGGAAGGAGCAGCCCCAGTGTCCAGTACAGCCAAGGGGTCCAGGATGATCAAGACCAGAGCATCTGCTGGCTCTGGCACAGTGGAGGCCACCGTGGCTATCCCAGCTTTGTCCTAGAAGGAAAGAGATGGGCTTCTTGAGGCTGGAATTTTAGGAGTTGGTAATACTTGGAGTCTGACCACAGAGGGGAACAGCGTAAGGAAAGCCCTCAGAAGGCTGCAGTGGCCAGCACAGGAGCGGCTACCACCTGGCCAGAGGAACCAGGAAGGGGCAGTGGTGATGAGGCTGGAGACAGGGAGGGCCAAGGCGACAGGCCTGAAAGGTTGGAGGAGGACACAGGCAGCTGTGAGACTCCAGCAGCTGGAGTTGGAGGAATAAATTCCTGACTTCCCTCTTCTCTCTTTAGTGCCATACCAGGCTCCCTGTTGGCCACATCCAAAGGGATGGATGCCAGACAGCAGGTGTGGCACCAGGTAAAGTGGATCCTCTGACTTAGCCTCTGGGAGCAGAGATCAGAGGGAAAGAGGGTGGCAGATGAATATGGAGGGACAAAAAGAAAGTGCCCAGCGTGGGGGTCTCCCAGAACTCTTCAGTGCAGCAGTGCTGGGGATGGGAGAAGAGACCTGGGAACCACAGGTGAGGTGTGCGGCCAGTCCTCCTTCCCATGTGAGCCCCCCACCCCCAGTGCCTTTCCCTGCTTCCCTTGAAACTATGGCTGTCAAGTCGAGGTAGGTGTCTTAGTTACTTTTTCATTGCTGTGACTCAATACCCAACACCCACACATTTAGAGGAGGAAAGATTTATTTCAGCTCACAGTTTCAGAAGGTCACAATCCGTTCAGGGGTGGCCGGCAGCAATGGAAGTACGTGGCAGAGGCAGAGGTGGAGGCAGCTTCTCATGACATCACACACAGGAAGCCGAGGCAAGGCTAGTTGAGACTCATCCTCCAAGGAAGGCAGGAAGCAGCTTATATGTCCTTCCAGGTTTCATCCCAGTGACCAGCCCCTCCTGGATCCAGGTGTGGCAGTTGTAGTAAACCCCCACTACATACCTATAATCCAACTTACATGCCTATAATCCACCCCACCAGACTAGGCCCCAATGTCCCAACAGCACATGGTTCCATAGTCAATCCATAACACTCAAATAATGAGACTTTTCAGGGACATTCCAGATCCAAACCACAATAGTAGGACACAAAAAAGACAGGTAGAGAAGAAAAGCAAAGCCTAATTTTGAGATGGTACTTCCAAAGAAACTGCCGCTTTAAAGACCCAAAAGTTATTTGAGCCTCCTTCCAGGAAACTCGTCCAGGAAAGGATTGCCAAGGATCTTAAAGACGTAAGAAGCCCGGTCCCGGATTAGTCACCTGAAAACCGCTTTCCCTCTGTCCTAGTTACTTTCTCATTGCTGTGACTCAACACCTGACATCCACAACTTAGGGAGAAAAGATTTATTGCAGTTTACAGTTTCAGAAGATCACAGTCCATTCACAGATGGGCAGTTGGAAAATGGTGGGAGCACACGGTGGGGCCACAGCTTAGAGCTGGAACAGGAGTTCCGGGGCAGAGGTCCTTACAGCACGGAGGAAGAGAGACTGAGGGAAGGGAGCAACCAGCACACGCCCCTCCAGGTCAAGTCCTAAGTTTCCACCCCTTCCAGCCAGTCCCTTCTTCCCATCCCTAGATAGTATCCATAGAAACATGAGGCTTTGGGGGGACACTCCAGATCTGCACCACGACACCCTCCGTGGTCAAAAAAGGGATGTTATGAAGGTGGCAGCGAATTTCAGTTTCAAACACATACAACTCGTTTGCATCCCAGCGTTGTCATGTGGTAAGTCACGTGACAGGCTAGAACTACTCCCCCCGGCTCACCCATCTTGAAGACAGTTCCAGAACCACGTAAATATGCCCCGTGCCACACCGCAATGCCCTCCTCGCTTCATGGCCTACATTCTATTTTGAGTGTATACTTTAAAAATTCTCCCTAATAAATCTCTTGATGTCTTTCATGGACCTACTTTAGAGATTCTTTTGTGTGTGTGTGTGTGATGAAAATCAGAGAACCTATAACACATTCTGTGTTGGGGCAGATTGAGGCTCTTCATCTCCACTTTGGGGGACCCTCTCGGCCTCCATCTGGTGATGCTGCGATGTAGGTTCTCACAGTCAAGCACATCAGTGAGATTTTGGATTTGGAGAAGGGCAAGAGGAGAGACAGATGAGGTATCGTTTTCTGGGAGGGGCACTGGAAGTGGGGGATGCACTTTGGGGTCAGCAGTCAGTGGACGGTTGTTGGAGCCTCCAGGGTGGCAGGTGATGGGTGCTTCTGGGGGGGTTGCTGCTCCCCATGTGTGCACACTGCAAGCCTTCTCTGCCACCCGCCCTCCCCAGGCTATCTGGAAGGTTCCTGCCACCTCTCCTCCATCTGTTTTTTTCTTACTCTAGTTATGGTAGATTCTGTTGCTTGTCACAAGAACCAGGACAGATGTGAGGCTGTGTGGGGACAGGGCACAGGAAGAAGAGCCAGAGAAGGAAAACAGAGGTAGGGCATTAGCCAGAAAAGGACGTTGCCAGGGGAGGAGAGCACCAAGCAGGTATTCAAGCTACCGTGAAGGAGGGCCACAGGCATCCCCACGAAAGAGCTAAGGGCACTGGGGTTCAGAGAGTCTGACAGGCCCCCCAAAGTCACATAACTCCAAGTTATGCAGGGGTTCCAGCCCACATGTGCTGCCTCAGAAATGCCAACCTACAAACAGCCTCTGGGGTAGTTGCCATTTGAAGTTTCAAAGTCACACCTAAGGCCTAGTTTGAAAGGACAGACTGATCCTCAGGAACCAGGTGCCAAACAGGCTGATAGGACTCTGTGTGGCAGAGACCATGTTCATATCAAGTGAGTCAGGCTGGCATAGAACATGGTGCTGGCCAGAAGATGGTTCTGAGCTCCTCCCCATGACTGTGCTAGCCCACGTAAAACCATTGCTGGCCAGCGGCCAGCTGAGCTCCAGGAAGGCTCCTGTAGGAGGGTCCATGGGGGTGCTGCAAAGTTAGGGGTATCACACCTCCATCAGACCCCAGGGAGATGGATCGTCCCCCACCCGAAGGTGTGTCTCACCGTTCCTTCAAAACCAGGCCTTGTTACACTGCAGAAATGCACAGAGTTCCCACGTGGGACCTCAGGGCAGGAAGCAAGGTGGGACAGAGTGTGCCCGGATGTGTGTGTGCCCTAGTGTGTAAGGGCTTGCCAAGACATCAGTCGAGTTGCCTGTGCAGGCTCCATGCAGGCCTTGCACATGTGTGCACACAGCTGTCCCGCACACATGCAACCTCCATCCTATGACAGATGTGTCTGTCTGCAGCCTCAGACACACCGGCTCCCCACAGAAACTCCATCCCTCCGTCTCAGCTAAGCGACTCCTTTTCCAAGTCCTTTTATTCAATTGACTGTATCGACAAAGTCTTGAAATTCGGTGATTTTAGTGACACAGAAAGCTTTCCCCTTGGTGAACACATTGGAGTTTAATTTCGGTAATATTTCCATTAACAACCCGTAATTAAAGCATCTAATAAAGATCAGTAATTCGCTTAGCCAGATTTGAGTTACAGGAAAAAGAAAAAAACGGGGGAGTGGGGGATCACAAGCGTGCAAACCAACTCCCGTTCTGCTGTTAAATGAACATTAGGATTTTTCTGAGTCTCTTAATTGAACCTCCTTTTTAACAGGAATATTAAACAAAAATTAAATTAAGCAAGTAATTTTCCTTTTAGCATTAAAAAGAGAGTGGAAAAGCACTTCTAAAGTACTTATTAATGGGTTGGGGAGGGTCAGGACAGTGGGTAAATGTGTGCACTGCTCAAGGAGGTGAGATGGGATGTGTCCGCAGTGGTCCTCACACACCCCAGGATCTTAGACCCCAGGGCCTGGGCCTGGGACCCACCACCTCCAGGGACTGCTGGGCTCCGATCCCATGGCATCAGGCCCCTGGTGGGCTGACATGGGTGGCAGCAACGCCTCCAGTGGAAGAGAAATGGGGACTGGACAGGTCATATGAATGGATCCCAATCAGAGGCTGGTGGGACCAGCCCAGGTGAGACTGGAGGTACAGACCAGCTTGAAGTGAAAAATACCAGAGAGCCCTTAGGACACATATACCATCTGCCTCGTCCTCCCAGAAGCTGGGGAGAGGGTGGTAATGACCTCCTGCCTTAATCGCCTTCTCATTGCTGGGATACAATATACCCAATACCCACAATTCACAGGAAGAAAGGTTACTTTAGGTCTCAGCACAGAGGTCTCAGACCTCACATGGGGGCCAGTAATGGCAGAAGGGCCTGGCAGAAGGGTCTCAGCGCTGGGAAGCTGTTCACAGCATGGCAACAGGAAGTGGAGATACCGGAAGAGAGGGGGTGGGAGTATGTCCTTCCGAGTGACCCCTCAGGGACCCATTCCTCCAACCAGGCCCCACCTCCTCAAACAGCCCAGGAAATCGCCCACCAATTAGCCAACTCGGTCCAAGCAATCCCAGAATCCAATCGCCTTCGGAACACAGAAGGCGTCGAGGGTCAGTCCAGACCCAAGTAGCATTCTCTGTCATTTCCAACTATGTGTGCTGCAGCTCTGGGAAACCACTTCCTCCTGCCTCCAAAGGCACAGAGGCAGTCTGGGTTCTGCAGGAAGTAGGATCCGGAGGGGACCAGATGTTCAGGGAAGGGTGGGGATTTGTGAGGGAAAGCTCAGGGCTGGAGTGGGGATGCCAGGGGGTCTCTGGAACTACAGGGAGGGAAGGTTGCACCAAGCAGGTTCTGTCCCAGCAGAATCCATGGAGGCCATCAGGATCCTGCAGCCCAAGTGGCCCACCAGAGACCTAAGAAGTGGGCTGTCTCAGTAGCTCTGCTACACTCAGGCCCGGCTAGGCGCCAGATGTCAGCAGGTGACTTCAGATCCCAGCAGCTGGAACTACAGGTCCTTCAAGGTCCCCACGGCTGGAGATGATTCAGTTCCTGCATTCCAATCTAATGGTGCGAATGGACTTCCGGTTCCTGTTACAAAGATAAAACATGGCTGCTTTTTATTCAATGTTGCAAACACGATTGAGCCCCACTGCATACTTGATGCTTATGGGTGACAAATGCCACTCCCGCTTTCTTGGAGTTAACTTTCTCTAAGAAAAGACAGACCATAATTAATGTAATAAATGAGTATGTTTTGCAATGTGTGAGAAGCTGGAAAGAGAAGAAGCTGCCCACATAAGGGAAGGTGGGGGGTGGAGGGTGTGTGGAGATTCTATCAGGGGACATGGGGCAGCTCTGTGGGCTCGGAAGGAAGAGTACTGAGGCAGAGGGAACAGAGGGCTGTGCTTGACAGGCCAGGAGAAGGCCCTGTGCTTGGGTCAGGGAGTGCAGAGGGGTGCAGAGAGGAGGGGCTGAAGTGACAGGACGCTGGGAAGAGCACTGTTGTCATTGTACAGACTTTGGCTGGGGAGGCATGGCCGGGTTCTGAGCAGAAGAGGCCTCTTTGAACAAATCATGCTTGTTACTGTGCTGAGAATGAGGTACAGTAAGAGTAAGGGAGGGTGGAGCAGAGAGGCCTGACAGGAGGGGACTGCCAGGCTTGGACAGCCCCAGGTGCCTCCTGGTTGCAGTTCAGCCAGCAACCCGGTCCTATTGGAACTGAGGGGCAGCTGGGCTTGAGTGTTTTGGGGACACCTTTGAAGGGATATCTCTTTTACCTGGTGGACTGTTTAGCTCCTAGTGATCCAAGCTGTGAAGTTTCCAGAAACTTGGCTACCCTGGCAGATTCCCTTGTAGCTTCTGTCCAGCTCATGTCCAGTTTGTGACCCTGATCCTGTGCCCACCTTCCCTTCTCTCCACATTCCAGGGGATGCCACCTCGGGTTATTCACTGGGAAGATGCCAACCCCTACCCCTCTACAGAGGCACAAGTTCAGGAATGTCCACTTACAGATCCTGAGCGGGGAGGGTACAGTGGGGAGAGAACGCACCCAGCAGAAGTCCTGGAGGCACCGGGTAGAAATACAAAGAGTGACTAAGGCAGGAGGACCTCGAGTTTGAGCCCAGCCTTGGTAACTCAGTGAGACCTTGTCTCAAAATTGAAAAGTGAAAGGGCGAGGGATATAGCTCACAGTGCAAAGGACGCGGTTAAATCTCCATGCACGTGGAATAGACGTAGACACACACACACATGAAACAGAGGGAAACTGGGTGCCACATCTGCAAGGCTGGAGACCCTATCCATATAGACCCCGCCCACTATCCTGCCCCACGTGGGCACGACGTTCCAGCACCTTCCATGTGTGTCTCCCCTTATACATTATCTTAGTTACTTATTTCTGCTGGTACAGAATATCTGACATCCACAATTTAAGAGAGAAAAGGTTTATTTTGGTTCACGATGTCTCAGTCCATTCATGGGAGGGGGGTAACGGAGGAAGCACAGGGCAGAGGCCTGGCAGGGGAGAAGGTGTTCACTTTAAGGCAACAGGAAGTACAGTGACTAGGAAGGGTGGAGTTAGTCTATACACTTCCGGGTCAAGCCCCAGGGATCAGGCCCCTTCCGGGTTAAGCCCCAAGTCTCCTCCCCTTCCAGCCAAGCCCCACCTCTTAGCAGCACACAGAATCCATAGATGTGCCCTACAGCCCAAGGCTTTGGGGAACATTCCAGATCCCAGACACCACACATGCAGGAAAGCAAAGGTGTGAACTGCAGCTCAGCCAGAGTGACAGGGTGGTGGGAGGCAAAGGGGCAGAGTCTGACAGAGAGAGCTGAATTGGGGGACAGACTGGGGGCGGCCTGTGAGAGGGAGGTGGCATCTTCATGAGCCATGGAGCTTGGCAAACTCTGCCCCCTGCAGATCTTACCCAGCCGGCGGCAGGGCCTCATCCCTGGGCCCACACTGCTGTCACCAGCAGGAAGAGAGCCCCAAGGAAGCAGGGTCCCCGCCATCTCCCATCTCCCTCACAGACGATGATCACTTTTATCCCACACTCGTAAAGTCCCACACGGCCATGAATCAAGGACACTGTGCCAGCTGGAGCCAGAAACCAGGCCAGCTCTGAGGGACAGCTGCCATCTGACAAGCAGCTGCTAGGTTCTCCTGAGGCCGCCTGCCTCAGCTGCTAGGATTTTCCTCCTGCTCCTTCAGGAAATCCTGTCCCCTCTGCTGAAGGGACAGGGAATGGCTAGAGGTGCGTCCCACATTGGACCAAATGGCTTAAGAGCACGGGGCAGGGAAAACCAGCAGAGATTCCAGGTCCAAGACATGCCACTCCTGGGCTTGCCACTTACCAACTGTGTGACCTCAGGAAAGGAGTTCGCTTTCTCCTAACCTACACAGCCGCATCTGTAAAATGGGCGGTGGAGAAGTTAAAGGATAAAGTGTCTGCAACACACTTTGAAAACAGCAACTCGCCAGGTCTGGTGAGATACAAGTGGTAGTGAGCCAGGCCCCGCACAGCAAAGACCCTGACCCGGCAGACTCCTGGGACCGAGGAGGAGGCCACAGTGGAGGCCACCGAGGCCCAGGAGGTAGGAGGGAGAACCGACCAGAAAGACACAGGGCCTGGTCCTGAGCTGAAGTCAGGGCAAGAACCCATAATGCTACAAACCAGTAAACAATAAAGGCCCTTAGCGCCTTCTGGTCTGGTAGGCTATGAAGTTCTGTTGAGGTCAGGGGTCCTCAACCCCCTGGGATGTGGACAGGTACCAGCCACGGGGTCTTGGAAGGACAGGACGGAAGGGACAGATGAGCCATGAGAAGGAAGTGATCCCCGCGGGAAGTCCCGCCTCCTGTCAGTGTGCACCTATCAGGTTCTAGTGCCGCTGCTGATCAACAGGAGGCGGAGCTTCGCCCCTCCGCCCCCTCCCTGCTGTGGCTGGCACTTCAAAGCCGTCCTCAAGCAGCACCTCCCACCTCCATCCTTGGGAGAAAGGGCTTCAACTAATCCAGTCCCTGGTGTTGAAAAGCTTAGGGAGCCACTGGTTGAGATGAAATCTGTGTCAGCCAAGGTCCGGCAGAGGCAGGGACCCAGTCGGCCTCACTCGCTTTGGGAGAGACACTGTCCCTGACAGGCTCGCATAGTTATGGAGGTTCCACGTTCCTAATCTGGAAGGGAGACTGTTGGACCGAAGGCCTCTGGGGAAGCGGAGTGTCTCCACCCTGTCTGCAGGAAGGGCCCTGGTTCCTGGACTCCTTCTTGCTCAGGGAAAGTCAGTGTTACTTTCATCAAGGCCTTCAACTGCCTAGACAAGGCCCTCCGTTTTCAATGTTAATCTTGCCCAAAACACACCCTCCTAGAACCGTCCAGGGTCAGGTTTGGCTACGTCTCTGGGCCCCATGGCCCAGTCAGGTGGACACATAAAGGTGGGCATCACAAGATCTTAGACAAAGTTCAGTATGTGAAGTGGATGTGAGACAACTTGCGGTCATGACGAGAGAGAATGGAAGGCCAGATCCTGCTGGCCGCACGGTCCCTTGTCTGCCACAGTGGCTGCAGAGGTGGAAAGCCACCTGAGTTCCTTCTGCTGAGCATGGCCCTCGCCCGAGAGGTAAGGTGACCATCTGCGGGTCGCACAGCTAGCTGGGTCTAGAACTGATCTCAGGCCACTGTCCCTCCTGTGCTGGTGTCTGGGCCGCGACCCTGGAACCTGCGTCCAGCCCTGCCTGTAGTTACCGGGAGACGCACAGTGTGTCTGCTGAGGAATGAAGGCCACGCCCACACCGGATGTCCAGGCCGAGAGAGGAGAAATCAAGATGGCAGAGTCGTCACTCAGGATCGTGTCTGGGTGACAGGGGAGGCTGAGAGGTGGCCCGGTGCCACACCCGGCACAAGATGCGAACGCAACTTCCCCGCGGCTTCAAGCAGGCACCGTGTCCGCATCCTGGGGACAGGTCCGGGGTGACAACAGGCCAGAGCACCTGCGGCAGAAAGAGAAAAGGAAGTCGTCCTTGGACTGCCGAGGCTGCCGGAAGAGGAAAGCACAGCCGAGAGAAGCAGTATAAAGACCTCGCGGACAAACCATGCAGCCGCAGTCTGTAAGCTGGCTTAGAATTTCCTGTACTTGTGGAGTTGCTGGTGTTGCACTCCTGGAGGCTGGGGCAGGAGGTTTGCAAGTTCGAGTTCAGCCTGGGCTCCAGAATAACTTAGGGAAACTTTATCTCAAAATTTTAAAAAAGAAAAATTTAATGGGCTGGGGATACAGCTCAGTGTAAGAACCTGGGTTCCATCCCCAGGACCAAACAAACAACCCTGGAGTTGGATACTTTTTAAGAAATGCGGTTTCCCAAGCTCCAGGTTCTAATGTTGACAGGATCTTGCCAGCACCGGTGAGGGTCCCCTCTCCTTGTCTGTGTCCTGCCTGGGGAGGATGTAGGTGAGTTGCATGGGAAAGTCATCACCTACTTTCACAGGAAGCCCAATCACTATGACAACCCACTCCCAGGGATCTAACTGGGCTCCGCATAGAGGGCTGAATCTCTTCACAGGGCAATGACCTCCTGACCTTGCATCAGGCCCTGCCTCTTAAAGGCTCCGCCACTTCCTAGTACGGCCACACTACATCACCAGCTTCCAACCCAGGAGCTTAGGAGTTTGGCCTCAGATCTGGGGACACTCCCAAACCACAGTCTTTCACAGAAGCCCTCTACCGTGGGTGGCCTAAGGGCCTCAGTGCCCAAATCAAGGGTAAGGAGTAGCCTATTGCAGTGAAGCCTGGAGCTGGGAACTCTGGGGACCAAAAGACCTCCCTCTGTCTGGTGGCTGACCAAGAGCAAAGGCTCCTGTCTGCCTGGCTTCAGTTTCAGGAGCCGTGGGCTTGGTGCCCACAAATCCTCTTACAGTGGTCGCGTACTGAGGTCTCAGAGATGACCCTATCACATGGAACACAGCATCTGCCTGCATCTGACTCCTGGATGAACGCTCAGCCCCTGGAAATGGGTACGATTTCTCTGTGTGTGTGTGTGTGTGTGTGTGTGTGTGTGTGTGTGTTTATAATAGTGTATCTCACATCACATGCGGTATGCTCTGAGGGGGGTATGTGGTGTGTAAGATAAACCATCTTCCCTTATGTGGTCCCTACGGATCACTTGTCACACATAAGTCCTACACTTCTATGCTGAAGAAAGGAACATTCCCTGGCACCTGTTAGTGCAGCTGCTTTGTAGACCCTGGGGTGCCCCAGGTAGGGGAGAAAGGGAACCACCCACACAACAATGGAATAATGAGCAGTGAAAGAGGACGGTGACAAGGGAAAGTGATGGTAGCACCTCTTTCCCCCACCCTGATGCTACAGGGTTTCCCTTGCGGGAGTCCGGGGCCAGAGAGGGAAAGAGGGATGGTGGTGGGGCAGGAAGGAGGGCAAGGTGCAGACGAGGCATGGCCGTATCTCTAGGCACTGCTCAATTTCCCAACGAAACAAACCACTGTTCACGGCTGTCCTCACTTCTCAGTGAACAGGGTGTTCAGCCCTGGCTGCCCCTGGGGCCCCCTGGAGGCCTTTAACAAGCACAGATAGACACCTTAACTCTTACAGCATTGGAGCAGGGCCTGGGCACTGTCACTGTGGTAAGAGGCACCCAAGCGTCACTGGTGTGCAGCCATGGCTGAGAACCTCAGTCCTTGTCTTAGTTACTTTTTCATTGCTGTGACTCAATACCCGACATCCACAAATTTAGGGGAGGAAAGGTTTATTTTAGCTCACGGTTTCAGAAGGTCACAGTTCATTCAGGGGCGGCCAGCAGCAGTGGAAGTACATGGCAGAGGCAGAGGTGGAGGCAGCTTCTCACGACATCACACACAGGAAACCGAGTCAAAGCGACTTGGGACTCGTCCTCCAAGGAAGGCAGGAAGCAGTTTACGTCCTTCCAGGTCTCATCCCAGTGACCAGCCCCTCCTGGATCCAGGTGTGGAAGGTGTGGTAACCCCCCACTACATGCCTGTAATCCGATTTACGTGCCTGTAATCCACCCCTCCAGACTAGGCCCCAATCTCCCAACAGCACAGGGTTCCAGAGACAATCTATAACAAATACATAAAACTTTGGGGGGACATTCCAGATCCAAACCACAATACTCCTAGAACCTAGGGTCCTCCTCCTTCCTGGAACCTCCTCTCCACACCCTCCCCTTGGGCAGAAGCACAGCAGGCCTGGCTTCCCATGGTGCCACACATCCACGTGTGCCCTCTGGGCATCCCAGCCTCCCCACTGCACCCTCTGTCTCTGCTTGGCAAATCCTTCATCCTTGAAGACTCCAGCTGCATGTCTTCTCCTCTGTGGAAGCTTCCTGACTCCTTCAGGCCGACCTGGGCTTGGTGCCCACAAACCTTCTTACAGTGGTCGCGTACTGAGGTCTCAGAGATGACCCTATCACATGGAACACAGCATCTGCCTGCATCTGACTCCTGGATGAACGCTCAGCCCCTGAAAATGGGTACGATTTCTGTGTGTGTGTGTGTGTGTGTGTGTGCATTTATAATAGTGTATCTCACATCACATGCGGTGTGCTCTGAGGGGGGTATGTGGTGTGTAAGATAAACCATCTTCCCTTTTGTGGTCCCTACAGATCACTTGTCACACATAAGTCCCTACACTTCTATTCTGATGGAGGAAGGACAGACAATGCAGGTGCCAGTCAGAAAGGGTGGCAGAGGCCACGCCTTCAGTCCCCACGGGGAGACCTCCGCTCCCAGGCTTTCTGGGAAATTTGGTGGTGCCTGGACCACAGAGACAGTGCCATCATGGCAGGGGCATGTCCAACCCTCCACGGAGCTTTGAGAGTTAGTGCGTTAGCGAATATCGGTTGCTCCTGACTGCCACGGGATGTAAGAGCTTGAGACTCACAGAGAAATAAGTGGGAGCTTTCTCTGTCGCATAAATCCTGCAGAGGCGGAGACAGGGCTCATAGTGCATGAAGGAGACCCAGTCCCCCTGCATCTGCTGATTCTGTCCTTTAAGAGTGCCATTACCACTCAAGATGGCTTCCACACTCCCTGGCCTCACGCTCACGTCACCAGACAGTGTCCCTCGTTGCCAGCTCTCCCTTCTTGGGAGTGAGCACAGATTTTCCCAGAAGCCTCTGCAGATCATCCCTTAGATCTCATGAGCCAGAATCAGGTGTGTGATCAGCTTGGGCTGCAGGTGGCCTAGAAGGCCTTCGGTGGCCTCCTCTGCTTTATCTGAGGCAGTGGCTTCTGCCACCTGGAAGGTCTCAGCGTCCCCATCCCTGCCAAGCCTGGCACCCACAGGGGAAGGGACTTGCTGGTTGAGGGTTGGCAGGGGCCATGCCTACCTCTGCAGGAGCTTAATCATGAACTGCAATCTGTTCCTGAGCCGTTGTCTTGAGGGGTAAACCAGGGACCCACTGCCGCCTCAGAGAGGCGAGATGCAAAGGCGAGATCATTTTTTTTACTTCTTCCCCCCCTACCCCCCGACTCAAGGTGATCCTCTTGTCTCAGCCTCCTGAATGCTGGGATTACAGGCATGTGTCACCAAGCCTGGCTTTATGTGGTGCTGGGGAATCGAACCCAGGGCCCTAAGATTGCCAGGCAAGCACTCTAACCAGTATGCCATTCATGCAACCCTTATTTCTTCTTTTTTAAAGTCCATACAAGGGGTGGCTACGACAGCTGCCACTCCTTAGATTTCAAGTGCATTCATGTACGCTTGATGTATTGCTAAAAGTCTGTTTTTTTTTTTAACTTCAAAACACTTGTGAGAAAAATACTTAAAGGTGAAAGAGGGAAGACGAGGGAGTGGCTTTGCCCTCCTACAGGCACGGGGTGTTTTAGTGCTACTGTTATTAGGGTCACTGCCCAGACCTTTTTTGTCCCTATCAGCACTGAACAGATCAGGCAGGCTGGGTCCTCCCACCCCACACAACCTCCACCAAGGAGCCAGGAGATGGCCATGTGACAGTTGTGACTTGCAGGCTCCCCAGGCTGTGCTGGGAAACCTCTTCCCTACCCCCAGATCCCCAGCTCCCACCTAGGGATACCCCTTAAGTCAAAACAATGGTTTTTCCAAGTTTCCCACATTCGCCTATGGGAAAATTAAAACCAGTGGACCCTTGAGACCTCCCAGAGGGTGTCCAGGGCAGACGTCCAGCTGGGTGGTAATATACTGCTGGTCATTTTCCACCTGTCAACAAAATGGCTTCTCTCCTGAGCCCCCAAGCACCCTCCTGTGGCTGCCCCTGCACCTACCACAATCCAGCAACTGAAAGGTTAATCCTTTAGTCCTTGGTGTCGCCAGAGGCCCTCCCCACCCTGCTCCACCTCTGGTTGGTCCCATCCTTTCCCTCCACTTACAGCTCAAAATGGTTCATGTGAAGTGTGTCAGTTTGGGTTCTTTCAAAAGGCAGAATTTACAGAAATTATAACAAAAAGGATCTATTCAGAAGGCTCACAAATCTGAGGACAGAGACAGGTCAAGATGGCGGCCTGCACGTGCGAGAGCTGGAGTGTCCGGTGGCTGCTCAGTCGTGAAGTGGATCTCCTGTCTGAGACTGCGGGACAGCCAGTGAGAGTCAGCTGTGGATCTCGGTTGTTCAAAGAACAATGGCGAACACCAGAGACTGAAGATCAGCGACGGGCAGACAGGCGCAGGTCGAGACTGGAGCGAATCTGTGCTGACGATCTGTGGCGTGTAGCAAGTTGGCGTCCGTAGACAATTGCAAAGGTGAGAGCTTTCCCAGAGGAAGAAGCTACAATAATCTTCTGTATTCCTTCCTTTTATACCCTTGGAGTTCCAGTTGGACTGTCCACACCGAGGCGGGTGCCCTTCCCTCATTGGCCAGCCCACAAGTCACTCACACTCTTAATCCAGGCTGGTTCCTAACTGCCTAATCCAGGCGCGGTTCCTGATTGCCTCAGCTTGACATCATCTCTCCAAGGGTCACCTGAAGGTTCCTGCTTTAGTTGGAAATGGTGGTGCATGTTGGATTCATAATCTACCCACGCTTGCATCCATAGGAAAGCAACATTTTACAATACAATCTACCAAGTAGAAATATGGTGGCACAAAGTTGCACAGGGCCCCATCCCCATGGTCCTCGTCCTTCTGCTCACTCCCAGGCACCCCTCAGGTAGGCAGAGCACCCAGCTGGAGAACCAAGCATCCACAGTGCTGCTATCAAAATATTCTGAACACCTCAAAAGTCAAAGCCTTAAGCTGGTGGCGCAGGCCTGTCATCCCAGCCCTGGGAGGCTGAGGCAGGAGGATCTCAGGTTCAAGACCAGTCTGGACAACTTAGCGAGACCCTGTCTCAAGACCAAAAATTAAAATGGGCTGGGGATGCGGCTCAGTGTGAAGGCCCCCTGGGCTCAATAGCCCCAAGGCCACAATAAATATATAGTAAATAAATAATCACAGGCAGCCCCACCTGCCTGTAGCTGCTCCCTGAGCTCCAGGTTCAGCAGCATCCCACCCCTGCCTCCCCCCAGCTCCTCTGTCCTCATTCTAGTCCTCTCCGCAGCCTCACAGGGTTCATTTCAGCCCCTCAAATCCACTCCTATCTTTCCATCTCCAGGCCATTGCTCATGCTGTCTCTGCCAGCGGGCCTGCTCTGGGCCTTGCGCAGCATCAACGTCGGGCCCTGAGCTACACCACCCCCTCCGGTGCCAACCCCCAGGCTGTAATCTCGCTCTCCCTCGCTTTTCCCTATGGCCCACTGCCTTCTCTCTCCAGCGTTCGAGTTACATACGTCTTTTGAACTTGGCTCTGAGCTCCTTGAGGGAGCACCGGATGGCATTGATCTTTTTCCTTGGCACAGTGGCCAGACAGGGGGGCAGAAGAGCAGAAAATATTTGTTCAATAACTGAAGCGCACACTGCTTTTTGTGACTCGGCATTGGTGGATCCCACGCTTGTGGCACAAGGCAGGACACACGGAGCATGGGGCAGGGAAGGACAGGAGCTAACTTAGACAAGGCTGGGACTCAGCTACCAGGAGCCTGGCCCTGCTGCTCTGCACCCTGGAGAGGTTCGTAACCCTCCACTGTCCCCATCTGTAAAATGGGGAGAATGAGTGACCACCAGCCATACTGCCTCGTGTGGGAGAGGATTAGTGGGTTGGTTCTCATAAAGCTTTTGAGGCACGTGTAGGAAAATGGATGGATCTTGAGACTATGATATCAAGCGACAAGTCAGACACAGAAAGTCAACAGCCCATGGCTCCTCCCACATGAGAAACCCAACATTTGAATAATTAAAAGAAAGAAAGGGGTTGGGAATAGATCTGGGCATGGAGGGGAGAGAAAGGAGAATTCTCCAAAACAGAAGTAATTATTGCGTATCAAAAACGTATCCCAGTAATTGTGTGCGTGCGTGTGTGTGGTACCGGAGACTGAGGCCAAGGCCTTCACATTGAGCTATAGCTCCAGCCCATTATTATTTTTGATTTAGAGACAGGGTCTCAGCAATTTGCTATATCTCCCAGGCTGGGCTTGAACTCATGATCTTCCTGCTTCAGCCTCCCAAAGTTCTTAGACGACAGGCCAGTGCCCTTGGGCTGTGTTTAATAAAGATTTTTAAGAGCCTTGAGGACAGTAGCTTGGGAGGGAGAGGAAGCGAAGGCAGAGGAAAGGAAGGAAAGAAAGAGAAAGAAAAGGGTATCCTTTTATTTAAAAAAAAAATAGTCAAACATAACGCAGTGTGAATTTGTCAAACCAGATTGACTTTCTGACCCTCCTCAGAGACCAATCCATCCGGAATGCAGCCCTATGGCTGGGCTGAGACCTAACAGGGAAAAAGGCCATTCCAAGCGTGTTCCGGAAGTACACGGTTGGACAAGATCTCCAGAGGTGCTAGAGAGAGCGAGGTGGACCCACTGTCCAAAAAGCAGTGCAGGTAAACAGTCCCAGAGATCGGGAAAACAACAGAGAGGTCAGAAAAGAGCTCTGAAGTAAATTTTTGTGTCTTCAAATCAGTCCTGTGGCTGATCAGGCGATGGAGGATGGCAGGTGCTACTGCCTATGTCCAGCTAGTGTTTACAGCTGCAGACCTGGTGACACGCTTCCATCCGCAGGGTTCGGGGTCCAGGAGGGGTCACCCCCTCTTGGATGTCCGCCCTGCTTGCCCCATGATGAAGTGTATCAACCTTCTTTATTCCCCGCTCCTCTCTCCCTGTTCTCCTGGGAAATACAACACTTCCAAGTCTTCCTGTTCCTTGTCTGTAGACAACACAATTTTCTTGGTGATGCAGGCAGTCCCTGGAGTAAATTGCTTATCCGCCACTCCCACTGCAGCCACCACTGTCCCTCACTTTTCTTCCTAAAGCAGCTTAGTGGTTCAGACAGACGACAACCCATCAGGAGTCCGCAGACCTGGAAGGGCCCTGAGAGAACATCTAGTCCCGCTGGATCGCTTGACAACGAGGCTGAGACTCAGAGAAGGTCATGGCGCAGTCAT
The DNA here is from genome assembly GCA_004027205.1 of Ctenodactylus gundi. Classification (NCBI taxonomy): domain Eukaryota; kingdom Metazoa; phylum Chordata; class Mammalia; order Rodentia; family Ctenodactylidae; genus Ctenodactylus; species Ctenodactylus gundi. Next base: position 106,787 of record PVKB01002702.1, on the reverse strand, counting down.
GGTCCCAGAGCACGTTGAGGGTGGAGCCATGCCTAGAAGTTGGGGTGTCCACCTCTCATCTCCCCTTGGCCCCCCAATTCTCCTGAACACTCAAGTGTCTGTTTACTACCTGTGACTTGTGGGGATGGCGAGGTTTCCCCTCTCCCGAGCTGCTACTACCTGGGGTGCAAGTCACCATGCTAGACTCTCTGAGGATGTGGCTTATTTCCTCCTTAAGCTTCAGAGAACACTTTGGGCTTCGAGGAGCAGAAACCTTCGCCTCAACCTGGAAGACTAAGGATCTAACGCCCAGGACACCTCAGAGCAGAGACGCTGCCACAGCTGGCCCCTCCAGTGGCTCAATATGGCGTCCTATTGATGTGGTAGGTTAGACATCTGTTGTCATTCAAGAGGTCTCTTCTAGGCATGATGGCATTCCATCACGGTAGATAAACCCTTCCCTAAGAAGGCGTCTCCTTTAGTGAGCCACAGCCCCTCCCCGTGCAGAATTCTCTCATTGGTCAGGATTTAGCCACTCCCTCTTTCTAATCCAATGACTAGCAGGGCAATAGGATTACCAGAACTGGTTTAAACCGATTCACTTTCACTTACCCTTGAATCTTTTGGGGAACATCAAGCGTCTCAACAAACACAAAAACCAACTTAAGTCTCCCCACCACTGACAGGAAGGAAGTGGAAATGAGCAGGAACTTCACAGGACGGGCCCCTTGGCGTCACCACCATCTGAGAGCAAGTGTAGCGCTCAGCACAGATTCGAGCTGGACTCAGGAAGCTCAAAGCTTTGCCCGGCTGCCTCCCGCTGTGTGACCACCAGTGGGTGGCTTTGCCTCTCTGAGCCTCAGATTCCTTGGGAATAGAACAGAGTAGCATCTACTTCCACGTGCTGTAGAGATAAAAGTTGTAAAATATGCAAATATATGCAATATGTAAAAACCGGCCCACAGTCAAGGTTCTGCATGGCGCCGGTTGCTCCCTGATCTCCTCCGTTTTCACACACTCGCTCACACCGCACCCGCCTCCCATCGCTGCCCCAGGCGCCTCGTTGTTATTCCAGGACTGGCCCGCGTTTGTCCAACCCCTGGACGCCCCATATGCCAGCTCTCTGGCTCGCAGAGATAAACTTCCAACATCATCGTTCCTGATGACACTTGAGGGACTACCCAACACCACCTCCTCCATAAACTTTCCCTGTCCCTCCTGCCTGGCATCTGGCACCTCTTTCCCACCCGTCCTGGGTTCTCTCAGCTCTCCGTGTCCCCTCAGGCTCCTTGCCCGCTCCTCTTGCCGGGGTTCTCAGCCTGTGACTCTCTCTCCCTCCTGGACTGGAGATAACTTTGAGGCATGAACCCACTCTTGACCTAAGCATTGACCTCTCCTTAGAGAAAAGACAGTGTCTCGTGGGTAACATATGCCCGGTCTCCTTCCTGAGTCACGTGGAACTGAGCCAGAATGCGCAGTCTCTGTCCCCATTGGGAGCAGGGTGGACACACAGAAGATGCTCGCTCACAGAAGCAGCCTTGGGGGACCGGGTACCCCAGCAAGTGGGGCTTCCTCCATCCCCACGACATTCTGCTTCTGCACACGCTGTTCCTCCACTGAGTCCTCTGTCCCTGCCAAGTCCTGCTCACCTGCTGGGTCCACAGTCCAGCCCTGTTCCCTCTGTGATGCCCCATGGTGACTCTCCTCCCTCTCCGACACTTCTTGGTCTATGACTGCCCTGGGCACGAGCGCCTCCGCCTCCCTCTCCCACTGGGCTCTCCTGGAGAGCGGGGCTGTGTCTCCGTGTCAGTGTCCCCGGAGCCCACCCAGAGCTTCACAGGGACACATGCAGAGCGAGTGAACTCAAGCATCCGTGGACAGCCCGGAAGGACCACAGGGGGATTCATGTCCACGCTCTTGGTCCCCTTCTTGGGACGGCACCCCTGGGACCTCAGTAACAAGCTGACAACAGGCTGAGTCCTCAAGAGGCCAGCTGGCCTGGGAAGTCGGTGTGGGAACCATGGTGGTCACAGGTACCTGGCATCCTGGCCATCCTGGGATACAAATATGTAATTAGCACATCTCACCTGGTGCCTGGGGGAGCTGCAGGGGCAGCTGCGGTCACAGGAATCCAGTCACACAGCCGCTGTGATGCCATGAAGAGGGCGCCTGCAGAGTGGCACACTGCTGCAGCAGGTGCCTCCTCCAGGGCTCTGTTCCCACGGCCTCTGCAGTTGTCACCGCCATCTTTCCCCCATGCCATTCCCACGTACTACCTTGGCTAACCTGAGATTTGCTCAGCAGCGACAGTCCTGTCCCGATTCCAGGTGAGAATGCCAACTCCTCCCAGAGAGATCAAAAAGCACCCCCAAGGCACACAGAGGGCGAGCCAGGCTCTGGACCCCACCAGGACCCACAGGAGCAGGGCGGGCAGGAAGGACACTGGACAACTGGCATTTATTTTTCTTTCTGCTTTCAGGCGATGGCGTGGTCTGCCACCCACCTCCACGGCCTTGCGGGCCACTCTGCTGCTGCCTTTGGTGTGGAGTGGAGGGTATAGAATAGGGGTGCGAGAAAGAGGCTGGGGACTTGTGTTCGGAGTGTGTGTGCCTGTGTTTATGTCTGTAAAAGCTACATATATGTAAATGTACATGTGTCTGTGTGACTATGTATGCTTGTGTATTTGTGCCTGTGTGTCTGCTTCTGTGTGTCCATGTGTGCACATGTGTGTGTGAACATATATGTGCATGCAATGTGCATGTGCACTAAGCCAGGGAGGAGCTGCCACCTCCCTCCTGCCCCAGGCATGTTCTCAGGGACATGTTCCCAAGGAGCCCTCTGATTGTTGATCAGGGCACTGGAGCCTTCCCACGACCCCCTTGTGGTTACCTCTGCCTGGTGCCTATTCCTTCCAGAACACAAAGTGCTAGAACTCATGACACCTGTCGCCTGGGTCATCTGCCTCGTTGAGAAACATGAGGCTCCTCCCTGGTCACCGGAAACCCCTGCGTCATCAGAAATCCCACCACCCTCTCACTCACCTCCTACCTCTGCACCTGGGTGTCCGTGAATCTGTGTGAAGGTTTTGTGCTGCATGTACGGGAGGTGAACATACAGGTGTGTGGTGGCCTTGCTGATCTGAAGGAAGGCAGAGGCCCTGGTTCTCACCTGGTGCTAGTTGAATAGCCCCACTTTCCAAGGTTTCCTAGCTAGGGGTAAATTTCCCATAAGTCCTTGGGACAGAGATACGAATCAGCCCTGGAGCTATTTTAAGGATGGGGTTTGCTTCCCCAAATCATTCACTACCTGCTAAGGCTTGGATCTGGAATGTCCCCCAAAAGGCTCATGTATTTGAATATAGGGGGTAGCTATACAACTGTGTGTTATTGGGAGGTAGTTCTGGCTACTGGAGGGGGTGGGGGGCTGCTTGGCGTTTGACCTGGAAAGACTGCATCAACTTATTGAGATTTGCGGGGTACCCAGGGCAGAGCTTTCAGGTGTTGACTGACGGGCCAGGAAGTGAGGGGGGGCACCCACCCTGGGCAAGGGGGGCCAAGCGGCAGCTTGAACTAAGGAAGAAAGAAAAAAAACCATTATAGCTTCTTCCTGGGAAAGCAGTAGCCTTGCCTGAGTGTCCAGGCGTGGGCATGGCTCCGGCTTCACCTGGCTCTTGACTCACTCGGTTTCTGTCTGCAATGCCTTGAGCAGCTCCCCAGTCTCCACCATGTGCCCTCACTGTTGCTGGCTGCCCACAAACGGGCTGTGTGTGTGAGATATTCTGAAACCGTGAGCTAAAATAAATCTATCTTCCCTGAAGCTGTGGATGCCAGATAGTCTATGGCAGAAACAAGAAAATAACTAGACACTACTCAAGGTGTCACTGGGGCCTGCAGTCTCATCTGAGAGGCAGAGGCCTCAGTCTGCCTCCAAGACTAGAAGACAGGGTGACACTGAGGGATTTTTTGAGAAATGCTGGTGATGAGGCTACTTGACAGAGCAAATGGGATCAGATGGACACTCCCGTGGTTACTGTGACTCTTAGTAGCTGATGGAGTGGGCTTCTCCTGCAGGCTTTGAAAAAGTAAGCTGCCGTGGAGCATGGTGGCAAAAGCCTAAAATCCCAGCACTCTGAGAGGCTGAGGCAGGAGGTTCACAAGTTTGAGTCCAGCCTGGGCAAGTTAGCAACTTAGTGAAATATTGTCTCAAAATGAAATACTTCATAAAAGGCTTGTCGAAGGACTGGAGTATAGAAGTCATGAGTTCAATCCCCAGTATCGCGAAAAAGAAATAAATAAATGAAAGCAGACAAAAGAAATAAACTGCCATGTATAAGAGGACCCGAGGGCATTTTCTAGAAGCTCAGATCAACCAGCAAAAAAACTTGGGACTTTGGTCATGGCCTTCGGGAGGACTGCGTGCCTCCAGCAACCCAACTGGACTAGGAAGAGGACCCTTCGCTTCAGATGGGATCACCCACCCCAGTGATACCTTGGCTTCATCCTGTAGAGACGGAATACCAACGTGCTGTACATGGACTTCTGACCCACAGAAACAACCCTGAAGTGACATATCTGCCTTGCCTTGAGCTAATCTATTCGTGACGTTGTGTGGTACAGCCATGAGAACTAACACGTCCAATTTAAGGTAAAGATCGTGGAGATTAGACAAGCCAATGATGACTCTCAAACCAAGTGTCTACATGGAAAAAATATGAAATAAGGTCCCATTTGATGCCTTTAGCCCAGAGTTCAGCTTCCCTGGGTCCTCCCTCCCCCCCAAATTCCCCAGCTCCCAATCTTTCCAGGCTGGGGCTGGCACAACAATCCCCCACTTCCACCTGGTCTGCATCATGAGAGGGAAGTAGGCAGCCACCTCTCCCGGAAAGGGATAAAGGTCATGTTGTTTTCCCCTTTAAATATTTGGACTTGAAGCTTAATGCCACGTTGGCAGGCACAATAGGAAGGCAGTTGTCCTGTACGCTGTTCACGTGCAGATAGATGAGATCAGTTTTGTGGGGTACAATTTGGCAAGATCTATTAAATTGTAAAATATGCGATTTCTTTTCCTCTGGTAATTCTCTTTTCCAGAACTGACCCCACTGGGCGTCAGCACGGAGCCACAGCATACAGGGAGCAAGGCACTTGCTGCGGCATTGTTTGCCATAGAAAAGAAATCAGCCGGGCCCATCAATGAGCCACCGGTTCGATAAATTGTGGCTCATTCATCCTGGAATACGATTCTGTCGCTGGAAAAATGAAGTTCATTTATACGTGGTGACACTCCTGTGTCGTCGTCGTGATATACCGTGAGGAGGGGACAGGCACACTTCGGAGCCCCGCGCTCCATATATCATTTTTGTTAAAAGTAATTACATATTTATATGTTAAAATATGCATAGAAAAAAGGAAAAATATAAACCAATTTTTTAAGGAACTGTTATTTCCTGACTTATGGGGAGCTTTCGGCCCTCTGCACACTTGTGGATTATGTTGGATGATGGGAACTTTCTGCATGATGCATTTCTCCGTTGTTAGAGAAATTTACTGTGTGCATTTGCTAATTTTATAATAAAACAAAACAACAAATAAGCCTGTGAAAAAAATGGATTCGACACCCTTAGATCCTTCATCAACCATGGGAGAGATGGATATTCATGCATCCAGACTCCTCTGGGCTCACAGTCCCAGGAGGACCCCCCATGGCAGTCACGGGCCCCACAATGGGCCCAGGAGAAGGGCAGACTTGATCAGAAGCAGAGAAGGGCCTGGCTTTGGTCCCCAGCTTCTGGGAGGAGAGCTTGGACACACTTAGAGTGGGATGACTGTAGGGGTCACCCATGCTTGCTCCAAGACTCTAGACACCTGTGTCTACCAAGTGGCCTGTGACATGGAAGTAGGGCCACCCAGGATCTCCCTGCTCCAGAAGGGCTGAGGCTGAACATCAGTCGCCAGGAAGGATGTAATGGAGATTCCAGACCGCCAAAGGCTTCCTGGGTGGTGATGTCCCGTGACAGTCACATATCCACGGCAGGAATATCATGTTGCCATGGTCATGGGGAGATCTTTCCTCTCTAAATCAACCTCACTCAATCTGCTCCTCTGCTCAGATTATCTTGGAATTTCTACCTACCTTCGACCCCAGACACCTGTCCTTTCTAATGTCATTTCCAGAATCCTGAAGGGTCATAATAGAGAGAGAGGCTATGACTTCTTGTGGTGGGGTGTGTAGGGGTTTAAGGAGCTGTCACTTTCAGGTCTAATATCGCCTTCATATAGCTCAATGTAGTAGCTCAGTGTCTGTGTGTCCTTAGGGCCTAATTGCCTCACTTGACTTCCAGTCCCTTCCCTCTTGTCCCCTTAGACCCCTGGGGCTTTCACCCTTAAGTCACATCTTTGCTTTTAAAGAATGAGACATTTGCACTGTGTCCTCTTCGCCTTCCTCCAATGGACAAAGTTTCTTCTACTCTCTGGAACTTCCAACATGTCATCCCTTGAGTGCAACATGGTGCAATCCCCACCCAACCTACAGTGTGACAATGGGTTCCTCCTCTGTCCTCAGGCCTCCATGTACACAGTGCCCCCTGCAGGGAAGTCTTTCCAGTTCCTCCAAGTCAAGCGTCCGATCACACCATCTTGTACAATGTTGTAGCCCTCCTTTGTGGCACATATTCTAATTGGAACTAAGTCATCGTGAGACTATTCAGCTAATGGCCACCAAGCCATATGTCACACAAAACTAAGTGTTCCGGTCAGAGCCCTGACTGGAAACAGATGGCGTGTTCTAGCAGGACCATCAGTTTTGAGAATCTGAGGTCCCGCGAGGTAGCGAGAATTTGAGCCATTCTTATCCCAGGCCTGAGGAGGGCAGGAGGAGAGTGGTTTCTGAAATCTGTAGAGAGCGGGGGCTGTTCTGGGAGAAACTGGGATGTGACCTTTTGTGGACAAACACAAACCCTGCCAGACCACACAGACCAGCTGGGAGGAAAAGGCACAGCCTCGGTCTCCACCTCCAGTCTCCTGCCCCCTGCTGGCCAAACTCAGCTGCTCCTGAGAGAAAGCCCAGATGAGCGTTGGCACAGGCCAGCTTGAGGGACAAGCACAGGCAGAGGGGCATGGAGAGGGCCAGGAGGGGCAATTAGCTCACCCAGCACACACCCCCGGATTTCCAGTGTTGTCTTTCTGATTGTTGAGACAGAATACCCAACACCCGTAGCTTAATAAAGGAGAGATTTCTTTTAAGTCACAGCTTTAGTGGGTCGCGGTCCACTCAGGGGTGGCTGGTAATAGCGGAAGCGCATGCTGGAGCCATAGCTATTCACAGTGTGGCAGGCAGAACCCAAGCGAGGGAAGAAGGGCAGAATTAGCATATTACCCTTCCAGGTCCTATCCCAGTGATCTGTTCTTCAAGATCAAGCCTCAGTGTTCTGCCGCTTCCAGGTTAATCCCATTGATTCCCCCACTTCTGGGTCACATGCTCAGGAATGTGCCTCCTAACCATAATCTACAACATACTCCTAATCCACCATATGCCTATAATCTACCACATGCCTATCGTCCTCCACACACCCATAATCCACCCCTCCCAACCAAGCCTCATGTTTTAACAGCAAGCAGAATCCACAGGTAACCCACATCCAAATAAATGAGGCCTTTGAGGGACATTCCAAATCTAAACCAGGAAGGCGCCTAGTTCCTACCAAGGGGTAAGCACTTAAAAAAAAACACTTGTGTTAGTCAGGACCAGGGCTGCAGGCCTGTAATCCTAGCCCCCAAGCATCTGAGGCAAGAGGATAATGGCGAGTTCAGGCCCAGCCTACGCCACTTGGCAAAATAGCAAGACCTTGTTCCAAAATCAAAAGTACAAGTGAGCTAGAGATGTAGCTCAGAGTGAAGGCCCTGAGCTCGATCCCCCATACCACAAAAGAAGAGAGAAGGGAAAGAAAGACAGACAGCCTGCTGTGGACAGAAGGCACAGACCCCTCCCTCACTGCTGTGGCCCCGACGGTCCCTCCAAAACCCATGTGGAAAGGGAATGGCCGTCGTAACAACACAAAGAGGTGGAACTTTTAAAAGTGATTGGTCGGACAGAGCTCTGTCCTCAAGAAGGGATGAATGTCGTCATTGCAGAACCGAGTTCCTGACAGAGGGATGAGTGTGGCTGGATTTCCACTGTGTCTCATGCTTCCTGGCTGCTCTTTGGCCCTGGTACGGCACAGCAGCAAGGTTCTCGCCAGATGTGGCCCCTGGAATGTGGACTCGGCTGTCCTCGGAACCATTGACTGAATGCACAGCTCTGTTATAATTCACACAGATGTGGCACTGTTACTCAGCAGGACACCGACAGAGGCCCTCCCTCGCCTACAGCAGGGACACAGAGATCAGATGGGATTATGTGCATGGAGGGAGCAATGCACCAGGAAGGAGCAAGAGAAGGGAAGGAGATCCTTCTTATCTTACCGTGAGGAGAGCCTCTCAGAGAATGGAAGGCACCCTGGAGCCGCCATTAACTTCTTGCTCTCCAGAGCACCAGCCACCCAGGGCCTGGATGTCACCCGATCCTGAGCCTGTCTCCTGGGGCTGTGACCCTCCCACCATGGCACAGGAGCTGGGTGAGGACACATCCACCCTGCCAGGGCATTTTATTTCCTCTTTACTGAGTTAAAAATAAAATAATGACGTCTTCTAGAAGTCAAATGGTCCCTGTCACACCTGGGGATTAAAGGTTTATTGTAAGTCTATTAAATTCTATGAGATAAATTTGAAGAGTCTTGGTCTCCAGGCAGGTGACAAAGTCACTGCCTCCCAGTCCCAGTTGATGTTTTGGTTGTGGATTAAGAAAGTTGTCACAAGTAATTTGGGTGGGAGCGTGTCGTTACAGACTGTCAAGTGTTGATTAATTAAGCCGATGTTTGGATTAGTTCTGCCTGATAGTTTCATTAGGGAAAATGACTGAAAAAATGTGGAATAAAGTAACAAGAGGGAAGGAGGAGGCAGCATGTTGTGTGCACGACCAAGAACAGGGAAGCTCATTGTCCTCCTGGGTCACACGCGTGTTCTCCAGCCTCCGAGCAATAGAAGGGCTCATGCGCAGAAGCATAGAGAACCTGACTAGTCCTCATAGCTCATTCCTGAGCCCACCATTGGGGGTGACATCTCCACACAGTGACTGTCCGACATTTCTACATGTACATTGAGCTTGGGCCAGTGAGACAGAGGACCCCTCTCCCACCAGCGGGTGGCCAGCGTGGGGCCTCAAAACATCATCCAGGAAGACCCAACAGGAAACACTGGGGCAGGAAACGGATTCACTCATTTTCCCAGAAACCAGTAGGAATGCAGGAAGAGAGGTAAGATTTTTTGGGAGGCAGCAAGTGGCTGTCCCAACCTCACAGTCAATGTAGTTGGAATTTGAGTCCATCTCAAATATATCATATGCTTTTTAAAAAAAGAAATTGCGTTTTTGTGAACAGCTACCCCAAAGAATGAAAGGTTTGGGCATTTTCAGGGGCTTAAATAGGTGTGTATCATTTTCCACCCTTATAAATTAATTCATCCAAACATTAAAATTCCAACATTAATGTTCACCCTTGAGCTGTCCAACTCAGAAGAGAAACAAAAAAATGTGGTTCTTACTCTTAAAAGATTCAAAATCTCCATAGAAGGCTCAGTGGTAGAGTATTTGCCTCACACATTCAAGGCCCTAATTCAAATCCCAGGCACTGAAAAGAAGAAAAGGAAAAAAAGAGAGAGAAGAGAAAAGAAAAACTATGCAGGAAGAAGAGCCTTGTGTTATCCTCACCAGCCTCAGCTGCCCCAGACAATATGCCTTATCTCTTCCAGCCACACTATAATTTTTCCAATTCTTTAATTCCACCACGTTTTCTCTCATTGTTAGGATTTCTCCACTCTGTTCCTAATACTTGGAGCATTCTCCTCCCAATCCCATCGTCCCACCCCAACTCCCTGGCTAAGTACTCCTTCTTTGACCTTTGACTAAGCTTAGACACCACTTCTTCCAGGAGGTTGTAGGTGGCCACAGACACCTGGGCTGTGTAAGGTGCCCTCGTCATGGGCTCCCAAGTGCCCTGTGCTTCTCGGAGTACTGGACTTGCCGTGTCAGATTGGGTTGCCCGCCATCCTTAGCCTCCAGCCTTCCATCCATCCCCTAAGCACACGGAAGAGGAGGGAATGGTCTGGTTTGCGTGTCCTCAGTGCCCAGCACAACACATAAGAGGTCTAGCAAACAGAACTGAATAGAAAGAATGCACCCTGGGCGTCTAGGCCAGAGGTCCCCAACCCCAGCCACAGACCAGTGCCTGTCTGTGGCCTTGGAAGGACCAGGCCTTTGGGGCAGATGAGTAACAAGCAAGAGGTGAGCAGTGAACAAAGCCCGGCCTCCTGTGTCAGCACACGCCTACCAGATTCTAGTGTCATTGCTGATGGACAGGGGGCGGAGCCTTGTTTCCTGCTCCCTTCCTGCTGCTATTCCTCTTTTCAAAGCTGTCCTCCAACAATCTGCAGCAGAAAAAGTACCTTCCCTGGGGGTGGGAGGAAAGAATGGCCTTCAACTAAACGTGTCCCTGGGTCAAAAAGGTTGGAAAATGCTGATCTAAAGGACTTCTCCCAGCTTATGACCACCATCGAGCAGCCCCGGTGCTCAGGATTGATATCTAGGTGGCAAATGCCCCAGGGGCAGAGAGCATGGCACTCAGGAAAGATCTCTGATGCAGGAGCAGTAGCAGAGAGAAGGTGTAAAATCAGCCCTCTGCATCCTGGAGCTTTGGGGGGCCATACAGAGAAGGCCTCCAACTGGTACCAAAGAAAGGTAGTGGTATGTCAGGTGACCAGTGAAGGCACCAGCTGGTGGCTCAAATGACCTGCCCCTGACTCAGCCTTGAAGGAGGTCTACTATGGCATAGGAATAAGATTGAGAAGGTAGATACACAAACAGAGAGACTGACGTGTGCCTAGACCAAGCAGGCTTTCTGGTGTAGAGCTCACAGGACACCTCTCCGTGCCCAAGGGAGAGTGTCACCACATCTGATCTGCCTTACCGTAATTTCAGAACTCTAACACCTGTGCACCAATTTTAAAAAGCAGAGTGTCACAGCATTTACTCTGATTGGAACGTCAGAAGCACAACACAGAGAATTTCCTGAAGAGGGGACAGGAGTCACAACTCAACTTCTAAAACTCATGGCACAGGGCAGAGAAGACCCACAACCCAAGCATCTTTGGGCCTTTACAAGCCCCTGCCTCTAGGAGAGACTCAGAGTTTTCTAGGGATTTTATCTCAGCAGCCCCAACATGCAAATTCAGTTCCTGGATCCCCAGCCTCCGCCCCTCAGCTGCAGAAACCACAGGTACTGGGAAGAGCCAGAGAAAGCATAGGGATGGGCTGGGTGTGCGTCTACCAGATGACCCACCTGCTGCGTGGCCTCATGGATACTGTTTAGTCCCTTGGGGGTTTAGTGCCTCAACTTCTGGTGCGGCACTTACCCCTCTGAGGCCCAAAGCACTGCCAGACTCATGACTGACCTTTGATGTCCAGGCTGACAGTGCCACCCAAGGCCATTCCAGCCCCGGTCCTGGGCCCAGAGGCTTCCCCAGCACCCGCAGCAGCCCATCCTTCTCCTTGATCCTAAGACATGGTCCTCAAGCAACCAGAAGCCAGCGCCCCGGGGGGGTGAGGGGGGGGACACATGAGCTGGGCTGGGCTGCTGTCACCTCACTCAGGTGTCTTGGTCCCCTCCTGTCCATTTGGTGCATCACCCTCCCCCAGGGGCTGCGTGCGGATGTGAGTCTCCAACAGGACGCCAGGGCTAAACCGGGGTGGGGTGGGGGGAGTGGACTCCACAGGGAGAGGCCTCCCCCTCTCCCTTCCTCTCGTTTATACACAGACACACACAAGCACACACACACGGAGGATCAGGAAGAAAGGCAGTGACAGATGTAACAGGCACACAGAGAGAAACACGAAGCTGGGAGAGAGAGAGAGAGAGAGAGAGAGAGAGAGAGAGAGAGAGAGAGAGAGAGAGAGAGAGGCTAAGGATTCCCAAGGTGGAGCCAAGCAGGGCGGAAGTGGAGCAGACGGGTGGGGGTGTGAGGTCCTGGGGTGGGAGCTGGAGGCAGAGGTGGCCATAGGAACTACAGAGCTGCACTTCTGACGTCCTACAGGATGGTGACATCATGGTACATGTGTGTCGTGGGCAACTCTGGGTTGAGCGTGTTCTCTCAGTTGTGAGCAACAGGAGGACGAGACTGGCCTGGGGACCAGGTAGGGGCTAGGAAGGGAGCGTCACCCCCACTCAGCACGCGCTGCCCCTCTGGGCCCCGTGGATGAGGGAGGAGCCCCCCAGGCCCTGCTTCCCACAGGAGGGATGGCGAATGCACACACTGTTCTCCCCCCACCTTCCGGTCTTTTCCGCCCTCCACGACAGGCCAGGTGGTGACAAGCACCCAGCCACCGGCCTGGAACCCCAGGGGCTCGCTGCGGGCTCCTCTCCTCCTCCAGGAGCCGCTGTCCCTCTCCACCTGGAGCGAAAGTGAGCATGTTCAGATCTGAAGGCCCCGCGAGGGGCAGCCACCTGTTATCTACCCTCCATCCCCCAAAGTTCCCCGGAGCAGGTGCTCAGGGCCCATCTGCTAAATAGATGGATCGCATGGTGGCTTCTGTCACGTGTCCCACAGCACAGAAGCCGCTGCAGAGCAGCACCGGGCAGGTGCCACGCACAGGCACAACACGCTGGGCTTGTCCTCCCTTCCACCCACCTTCCCCTCCCCTCCCTGCTTCCCTCCCTCCCTAGGTTTATCAAGCCCCTATTCTAGACCAAAATTTGTGCAACATGACACATATGGAGCTGACAGAGACACGTGCCTTGGTCCCTTTGATGTCTTGTACCCTTCAGGGACACGGGCTCTGGGAATTAGGAGGAGCATGAATTTGTTTAGTGTGGGCGGAGGCAGGCCATAAGCACCAGCCCCAGAGGCCCCTTAGGGATAAGTTACTAGCCAGCTCAGTTAAATTTTTCTTATAAAAGGAGGGAAGGAAGGAAGGAAGGGAGGGAGGGAGGGAGGGAGGGAGGGAGCCAGCACCCAGCCGTCGCTAACCCTGGGGCTTCTCTACAGCTCTGAGGGGCCCGTTTTGGGGGGACATTTTGCCAGTGTAGACAGGGCCTATGGTAGCACCAGGCTGCCCTTGCCACATGGACCTGGGATGGTGACTGGACGCACAGGAGGAGTAGCACCTGTCACCAGGGGCACACAGTGGTGACAGGAAGCCATCCTGCAGGTGCTCCAGCCTTGCCAGCCCCCTCCCAATCCTGAAGGGAAGGAGTCTGTCTTGCTAAATTGCCTAGTCTGGGCTCAAACGTGCTATCTTCCTGCCTCAGCTTCCCAGGATGAATTCATTAAGACTCAGCTATGCATTCTTGGAAAGCTTCATCAGGCTGTAGGCGAGGGGATGGGAGAGACAGGCACAGGGACCTGCGCCCGGCGTCCAACCCCGTCCCCAGCAGCAGGGGACACACTTCCATTACCCTTAAGCGGAGCTCTCCCCTCAAACCAAACCACTTAGGAACACTTCCAAACTTCCCGGTCCACCATCCACTGCAGGCAACCTTAAGTGTGCCAACTGCCTGCTTGTCACCTGAGGTCACATACCACCTGGCGCCGCCCAGGACAGGATTGTGCCCTCCTGCTCAGCTCCGAGCCCTACAAGTCTGCTGTGCCCCCTGCAGGTACAGGGCCTGGCGTCTGAGGTAAAGACCCCGCCCCGACCCTCTGGCTTCTGGAACATGACACAAGACCTGTGGGTTTGTCATCTTCCTTACAAGTCGTCACCATCGTGGTCTTGCATGGTGGCTGTAAGAACAGAACAAGCTGCTGCCCTAACCAGCCTGCCCAGAACGGAGGTCTGAGCCCAGGGAGAAGCCGGGGGTCTGGCTCCTAGTCTCGGGGAGACGCTCACATCCCAGTCCCTGCGGCCTGTGACGCTGCTCCCCCCAGGGCAAAGGAGACACCACAGGTGTCCATGAAGGTCTCATAGAGCGTCCTGTGCACGTGCCACTGTGTCACAGATCTGCACACGGAGAGGAGGAAAGAAGCAGGCCAACAACTCAGCGCAGGCCGCTAATTCGTGTTGCACCCTGCCCTTCTCCTACCGGCTGTGGGCTGCTGGGGTCCTGCTCAGAGTCAGATTGGCAGGAGGTAGAGGGCGAAAGACGGGGGCTTGGGCTTCCTAGGAGTGGGCTGGGGGGGAGCACCCTCAGTGGGGTGCCCCTCGGATCCAGGTCGATGGGCAGCTCTGGGAGGGGACAAGATAAGAACAGCTTCCTGGGCACTAGAGGGGGTATCCATTTGCTCAGGAGATCAATGAGGAATTCTAACCGGATTGGCTCCCCTTCCTCCCTCCCGCCCTCTTCCCTACAGAGAATCAGAAGAGAAAAATGCAAAACCTCTTCCTGGGAGGGGAAGAAAGGTCAGAGACTGTGCTGACCTGTCTCTAAGGATGCTCCCTGCCTCTTCCGGGCAGAGCAAGAGCAAGGGGCCTGGTGGGCAGCAGAAATCGGAAGGGGAGTGTCCACGGGCAGTGACCAGCAGGTGGCCCCAACACCTTCTCCGGACTGGGTCCCTGCTCATGGGCATACTGGGACAGAGACAGTCCTGTAGGTCTCAGAAACCCACGGGGGTGTTTTCCAGAGTTACAGATGGGACCAGTTTGGTTCAAAGAATCTCCACGAAGAAGCTTGGCTGAGGCTGGCAATAAACTGAACCCCGATTTCCCTGGGGTATTCAGTAGGGTTCTCTAGGAAAACAGAATTAACCGGAAGTATAGCTGCAGAGATTAGGGGAGGGGATTTATTAGGACAGCTTACAAAATCTGCAGACTGTAGGACTGATCAGAGCTGGGGAGCCCATAATGGCCGCTTGGGCTCAAGAGAGCTGAAGGGTCAGGTGGCTGCTCAGACAAGAGGATGGAGGCCAGGGAACTCGGGGATCAAGGATGCGGCCCCATCCAAGGTCGAGCAAGGCCCTACAGGTCACTGAGAGTCGTCATATGAGCCTGCCTTGGAAGGCTGAGGCGTTTGGAGGTTGACATCCCAAGACGACAGCGGGAGCTCTTCCAGAGCAGGAAGCGTCTTGTTCTTCCCTGTTGATTCCATCCAGGCTACAGTCTGTTCATTGGTACCACCCACATCTGGGGTGGGTCTGCTTCCTTGGGTTTGCTGGCTTCCACGTCAGTCACCTACAGACACACCCAGCGGCTGTGCTCCACCCGCAGGCATGTCTTCATCCATTCAGGTTGACAACACATGATTAAAGGTCGCATGTGGGGTTCGCCTGAGGGAGAAAAATCTGGACTGACTGATCTCTTTACAAAAACAGCAGGAGACTCACTGGAAAGTTCAGAGAGAGAGAGGACTTCTAGAAGGCCGTAGAAGCATCCAGACTCCCTAGTAGACATCCCACACACTGGGCTAAATGCTGTGGTACAAAGGAAAAGGAGACCCAGGTCCATGACCTTGAGAAGCCTTCCCACCGGTGGGCCAGATGACCCCAGACGGGGTCCTTCTGTCCATCCACCAGGAAGGTGGCCTCCGAGGGCGAGGCTACAAGAAGATCACGCACAGGCAGGGGAGCCAGGGAAGGTCTCAGCCCAAGGTGGCCGTTGACCTGGGTCTCCAAGGAAAGACGGGGTGGAGCACAAACGGTTACTTCCCCCAAACAATACTGGAAAGGGAAGGCGCACTGCCAAGGAAGGCGTCCCTGCAGGCAGATGCAGGTCACACCCACTGGGCTCAGACGTGACCAGGCTTCTGAGGTGGCCCAGAGGGCGGATGTTCAGAGTCATCATCCACCAATGACTATGCTCCAATCTATCGGCAAAAGAGGTGATTCGGGAGACCACAGTGGCATGGCAGGTGCCAACAGGAGGAAAGACACAGGGGCTCACAAGTAAGTGCCAGGTGCAGAAAGTGTAAGGACCTCAGGGCATGTCTGCCAGCATCCCACAGAACAAGAAAGTGGGCATTTAGGACAAGGAGGTGAGCCCTGGCAAAGACATAGGGGAGACAGGGAGGGGCAGGCACAAACTGGGGCTGGGCACCTGCTGGGGAAGGAGGGAGGGATTGAGGAGGAGGAGGGGGAGAGAGAGGAGAGAGAGAGAGAGACAGAGAGAGAGAGAGAGAGAGAGAGAGAGAGAGAGAGAGCGCCTGTCTGGAAAAGACTACATCAGAGGAGAGATGACAGAACCCTAGCTCCCAGGGCAGCTCCGAGTCCAGCCTGCCCCTACTCAAGTCCTATCCAGATCCCAGATCCTATGATCTGACGATGGACTGTGGGCCCAACTCCCGGGGCCTGAAGTCCCCTGATGTGGACCCAGAGGTTCACCCAAAGATCTAGACTAGTGAATGGCCGAAACAGGATGAGAATCCAGGAGTCACACATATGAGCCGCTGGATATCCGCTGTCCCTAGAAACCCATCTTGGGGTTGAGCCATTCTGTCAAGGAGGAATCTCCCAGAAGCCTCACTTGCCCCAGCCAAGTGGCTAGTGTCCCCAACGTCTACAGGAAGATATTGGGAATCTAGGGTGATCTCGAGGTCCTGCTCAGAGGGAAAATGGGCCCTTCCTAGGGGAACCAGGGGCTCCTCACAGGGAAGCAATTACGCAGGCATTAACACTTAGGCCTGGATGGGGACATGATAACTTCAGTTCCCACAGAAGCTCAGTGTGGCTCATTGAGGCCTTTCCCCCAGCTTCCCCAAGGCTTCCTGAGATGCAGAGGCCAAATGCAGGTCCACAAGCTCTATCTTTCTACTAGTAAGGGTCTTTTTTTACTTCTCCATAATTCAGTCTTTTCTGCCGACAGGAATGAAGACCCCCAGTTTGTCACTTTGGCCCTGTAGTGTGGAAGCCCAAATGCACATCTGACGGGACTTCCATTGCAGTTCAGCACTTACAAAGGCACTTCACCCAGCAAAGGAACTCAGAAATGTTTGTTGAATGAATAAATGTTTGCCTGCCAGTGTGTTTCTCTGTCAGCTGACTGCTGGTCAGAGGGGGAAGAAAACCATGGTGGGCAGTTGACCGAAGTAGCTGAACCCTAGCGGGGAGAAGTGGAAGGGGAGCAACCTCTGTCCCCAAGTCTCTGAGACGCCTGATCGAGGAATTCACCTAACTCTTCTGCAGGATTAGGAAACTGGAGCTCAGAGAAGGGAAGAGGTTTACCCAAGATGGATCAGGATGTTTATGGCAGAAATGGATAGAGAGGGGTTATAGTCACTTGAGAAGGAAGACAGTCCGCTGAGACAAGAAGCATGTAGGTTTGGGGGACACCCCAAGAAAAGGAAATTCCCTACAGCTTGAAACAAAGGACTGCACCCAGGGAGATGTCTGAACACAGCCCCTGCCCCAAGCATCCAATGCTCACTCCCCACATTCTTGAAGTCACCTATCAGGCCTCCGTTGTCCCAGTAATCCTCCTACCGGTTGTGCCCCTCCCTCCTCCAGCCCCACAGCCCGAGGCTGTGCTCAGCTGACAGGGCCCAGAGGTCCAGCCTCCTTCAGTGCCAGAAAGACCCTCACCCCGGCCACCCTGCCTCAAATCCCCTGTTTTACAAGGAGGCCCAGAGACGGCAATTAACTTGTCCTCGTCACACAGTGAATAACAGGCAGAGTTTCCACTGTCCCGCTTTCCCCTGAATTTTCTCTTCCACTCCAGCCAATTCTCCGTGGGCAGTAGGGGTTGTCAGGAATGTAAGCAGGTGCTCATCCCTGGTTGGCCTGGCTAAGGAGACCAGAGGAGTGGCATGAAGTTCCCCTCCCATCTGGTGGCTGCTCTGAAGAGCAGCGCCTGCCTGCCTCCTGAACCCCTCACCTGATCACCATGGAATCCTGATCACCATGAAATTGCTACCCTCATCACCATGGCATCCCCCTCCTAATCACCATGGCACCCCCACCCTGATCGCCATGAAATTCCTATCCTCATCACCACGGATGGAGTCCCCACCCTGGTCACAGTGGAATTCCCACCCTGATCACCATCACATCCCCAACATGATCACCATGGAACCTCACCCTGATCACCATGGAATTCCCATCCTTATCACCACAGAATCCCTACTGCGATCACCACCATACAATCTGCACCCTGATCCCATGGAAACCCCCACTTGATCTTCAGAGCATCCCACCTGATCGCCACAGAATCTGCACCATGACAGGATTCCACCAGGGAATCCCTGCTGCGATCTTACCTCCACTTTGCCTGTACCCTCAACTTCCAATGAAAGAGGGTCACCCATACCAACCATGGTCTCTAAGAAAAAAGCCAGGACCAAAGACCAGGTGCTTCCCTCCTAACTTAAGCCCCCCACGGCAAGGCACCCTCTGTCCTGTGTCCCCACCTCTGGGAAATGCAAGGAATCATTTCTTCACACTCTGATCACTGGAGAAGGCTGAGAATGCTCACAAGTGGTTGAGCACTGGCAGCAGATAAGACACCAGCAGGGAGAGAGCACAACCCACCAGCATGGGTCCACCAGGGGCTCAGGTGCAGAGCGCCCTCACATAGCCAGGGGCACCCATGGGATCCTCATTTCAGAGATAGAGGCTGCATGCAGAGGGGTCAGTCCCATCCCTGGCCACCCATCTGATCCGCCCAGCTTGTCTGTGCATGAGGGGAAGAGATGGACTGGCTCTGGGAAGAGTTGCAGGCTCACAGGTAACAAGCGTGCCCAGGTGTGCCAGGTGCTCTGCCCATGGCTACTGATTTTGCTCCTCTGCATGTCCCTTGCCTGAGGGCTTTGTCACCTGCTTGAGCCTGCTTGTCAGTCAACAGAGGTACCCAGGGATGGGTGGCAGCTGGAACCAGCCCAGTCTGTGGCATTCCATGAATGCCACAGTGCCCTCCCATGGGACTCTGGGGCTACCGTAGATCTCAGCCCTGGGGCTTCTGGGTCTCAACCTGTTTCCTCTCTCATCCACTCAGCTCCTTATGTCAGAGGGGACTCTGAGCAGCGCTGTAATCCCCCGTCACCAAGTCCTAGGGATTCTGTGGCAATAGGATGGAGATTCCATGGTGATCAGGGTGGGGATGCCTTGGTGATCGGGGTGGGGATGCCTTGGTGATCAGGGTAGCAATTTCATGGTGATCAGTGATTCTCACTGCTCCAGCCACCACCCTGGGGGCCCACAGGACAGAGAAATGTCTCCTCTGAAGACCTGAGGCTGTTGGAATCCCCACCCTTCTGCCACCAGCTGAGTCTTAGATATTAGCTGCCACCCCACTGAGGCCACATTGCTCATATTTCTGGATTTTCACATTTTTCTTGAGTGTTTCCCACGTTCCTGTCCCTACGACAGATGCTGAGGATGCCGCTGTAGGATTTATGGCCGTCCCTGTGGAACCTGCAGGCCGGTGGCCAAGGCTGATGCCAAATAAGCACACAAGCAAATTAAAACTAGAAATTCCAAGCTGTGACAGGCAGCAGGCGCTGGGGGCGGGGCAGAGGGGCAGAGCTTAGCGGCAGGGGTGGTGCAGGCTCCCTGAAGGCCTAAGGAGGAGCTACCCCAGCTGGGACTTGAAGAAGGGATGCCTGCAAACACCGGGCAGAGGCTCCAGGGAGGAACCGCAGGCACAAAGGGCCTGAGGCAGGAAACACTGAGCAGGCAGAGGGATGGGCCCCCAAAACAGAGACGGGCAGGGGCAGCGGGCACAGGGCAGGCCACGCAGGGGCTGGAAGGGCTTCTGAGGGCCTCTGCACTTAAGTTCAGTGAAAAGCCAGGATGATGTCATGACGCGGGCACCTGGAAAAGGCCTGTGGGTCTAGTAGGCCAAGGAGCCCCGTGCAGAGGAGAGGGAGAAGGGATTACAGGCATAGCTCAGCGGCTAGAGCACTTGCCTAGCAGGATCAGGGTCCTGGGTTCAATTCCCCAGCACCATACTAGCTGGGCCTGGTAGCCCATGCCTGCAATCCTGTAATCCCAGCACTCAGGAGGCTGAGGCAGAAAGACTACTGTGAATCCAAGGCCAGCCTGGGCTCCACAGTGAGTTCAGGACCAGCCTGGGCTGCAGAGCGAGACCCTGTCTCAAAAACAAACAAACAAAAGCACAGAGGTGAGAAAAGTCTATGGAGACCAGGAAGATGGAATGCACGGAGCCAGAAAGACCTTAGAGGGGTTCCACCAGAAATCAGGGCACCTGTAGGCGGCAGCAGGACTAGCAGTAGGAGGCAGGTCAGGGCATGTTTGCAGGTGAGACCTAAGGGTGACCCGTGACCTAGGGAAAACAGGTAGGGGGATCTCAAGTTCAAGCCCAAGCAACTTAGCAAATTAGGAGCCTTTGCCTCAAAATGTAAACCAGGAGGGAAGGAGAGTGGAAATGTAGTTCAGTGTGAAGGTGTGAGCTCAAGGCAGACAGGAAGGCAGGAAGGAAAGGAGGAGAATGGAAGGAAGGAAAGATTTCAGAAGATATAAAGCTGTATATAACTCCTTACTCCTCTGCAAACAAACACATGGATATATAGTCTGCTCTCTACACGCGCACGCACACACACACACACACACACACACACACACAGAGTCCTACTTAGAGAAAACACAAGGACATGGGAACTTAGAAAACACACCACACAGAAGTAATCAGCAAAACTCAGTCTGCGTGGAGCTCTTCGTGGCAAATGGCCCAAATCATTCATTTAAAAAGTTTGGTGGAGACTACAGCGATGCTGGGGACGTGTAAGATAAAAGAGACTTAAAAGGCACGTCAGCCAGTCATGATGCATGAATCCCATTCCAATCCTGTTCCAAACAAACTATAAAAATGTATATTCATGGACATATAAACTCTGACTGAACGTTTTATGGCTGTAAGGAATTGGTACCCATATTACGGGTGATCATCAAAGCTCTGTTTTTACAAGGACGCCCTGTCTTTTTCAAATCTATACAAAAATGTTGATAGAAAAGTTACAAAATATCTTGGTTTCAAGATGGTCTGGAGCTGAGAGTGGAAGGCAACCAGTAAGAGAAATGAGATTCGCTATGTGCAGGGAGATACCGAAGCCCATGATGAAAACATCGATTATTATTGTATATGAGGTGTGGTCAACACATACAGAGAATATTTATATTTAAAAACAGACACCCATAAAAGATACGTTGCCACAGATTCTCCTTAAGATCCAGCCCACTTATCTCTCTCTCTCTGTTCCTGACGCAGTTCCGGAAGTCTTCCCTCGTGAGAGCCTTTATGGCTGCCTCAACGTCCTGAATCAATTTGAAACATTGGCAGTCCATGTCAAATAGAATTTGCACCAAGTAAACCCATGGTGGCACATCCTCACTTACCTTATTCACCAGATCGGGCCCCGCGTGACTCCTGCCTCTTCCCCAGAGTCAACATGACCATGAAAGACCAGTACGGTGAATCCATCCATGGCAGCAGGGCACCATGACAGCACCCCTAAAGTCACTCAAGGAAGAGGACTTCAAGAGCTGCTCCCGGAGGTAGCGAGAAGGACGGGAGAAGGGTGTGCAAACAACAGGAAGGATATTTGAGAGGCAATTAGCCATTTCTCTGATACCTCTCCTAGTTCTTACCTGTTTTGATCCCATTCCCAACAGACCAGCAGGCTGAGAGCACACTGTGGGGTAGGGACAGGTAGGGCAGGACATTGTGACGGTGTTCCCCTTTCCTTCCTCCTTGGCTTCTTAGAGCTTCCAGCCAGGATGAGATGGCCATGTGGCCACAATATCTTGTGACGGGCCTTGTTTTAGTTATTAAGCCCTCTACCAGATCTCTTGTCCCCACGTGGGGGTTCATACAATGCTCTGTACATTTGCCGGAGACTATCCTACTGCTGAAAAGCAGCTCAGCAACTGTCGCACCTGTGTGGACCTACCAGCCATCACGGCCACCACTCTAGAGAAGGGCTGGTGTTTTTCAGCCACCAGGCAACATGAAGAACCCTGGGTATTCACGATCTGTATTGGTTAGGGTTCTCCAGCACCTCTGAATTAGTGGGAAATATGTGTGCGAAATTATGTAACAGAATGTATTGGGTTGCTCACATGATCAGATGTCATGTGATCAGATGTGGTGAGTCTACAACGGCCGTCTGTGTGGTAGAAGAGTCCAAATGGTCTTCAGCACATGGGAGAGGTAGGAAATCCAGTAGCTGCTCAGAGGAGAAGACATAAGCCACAGAACGAGGAGATGCAGGGTATACTTCTGATCCAAGATGGAGGCCATGGAAGGATGAAAGGGAAGACGCACCACCAGACCAAGGTCAAAGGCCTGGAAGGTCACTACAAAATCCTGAGTGTGAGTCTGCAGTAGAAACAGAACTGTCCAGAGGCCATGGCAAAGACTAGACCTTTGCAGAAGAGGCAAAAGCATTCTCCTTCCTTCCCCTTTCACCCTGTCCAGTCTAGAGACCTATTGGTCAATGCCACCCCCAACCAGGGCAGTTCTTCTTCTCTCAACTGGCTAGCCTCCGTGTCAGTCACCCAAGCAGTGCCTTATTGGCCTGCTGGGTGTTTCTTGATTCATGCAAACCAACAAAGTATAGTTAACCATCCAAAATTCCAAAGTCAACTTGATCCAAATTTCTGGCATTGAGCAGAACTTGCCCTGTTCCTGTGCCTCCTTCTCAAGGCTACACGTGACCTCAGCCCCGAGCACCGTGAGACCCTGCTGAGGACAGCCATGCATTTGAATTTTCTGAACAGGGAGAAAGTGCAGGGTTCACAGTTGCTTGGCTAAAGTGAGTTTACCTCAGCCCTCAGCCTGGAGAGGAGATAGATAATTCCCTGTAATTCTCTCTGAGGGCTTTGCAGCATGGATTTTATGTGCAATTACCTACAGGGAACAAGAGATTAGAAAGGCACAGAATTTTCTGGGTGTCATGTTCACAGCCTGGCATGTGAGCAGTGAGGCGCAGAAGCCTATACCACACACAGAAGAAGAGTTTAGAATTCATTTATGCAGGGCTGGATAGGTGCCTCATACTGTGCCCCAGATAGCTGAAAAATGGTGTCTTAACTATGCAAACGTTGCTCACGCTCCTAAGGCCATTAAAGTTTTGCTCAAAAGACTGAAAAATAGTATGGTTCCCACTAACAACCCAATGTTCACTAACAACCAGGCAGAGATAGGGCAGAATGACCAAGGCCCACAGAGCCCTGGGTGCCCTCCGTGGGAGGTAAGTGTCACTCATGTTTATGGGATTGGTGACAGTAGGGAAGGGATTAAGACAAGAAGAGGAAGTGACTCCTCAGTTAGGGCTACATGGTGAAATTGACAGAGAAGTTTCAAGAAGAGATTCCAGCTCAGGCTTGGTCAGACCCTCCAGATATCCCACTACAAAGTCAGTTTGGGGCAGAGGCTAGGAAGTCCATATCCAGTTCTTTCAGCTGTAAAATGGCATAGAGGATTATTGCCAGGGCTACAACAACTCTACTTTGTAAACCATGGTGTATATATATAAATGTATATATAGGTAGTGTTGTAGTTTGAATCTGGAGTGTCGCCCAAAAACCTCATGTTTGGAAGGCAATTTTATCAATAGGTGATTAATCTATTGATTTTCTGTGCTGTTGAGTGATGGGATCAGAAGGGATAAATCACTGGGGCTTGAGCAGAATAGGCAGACCATTGGACCTTGACCTGGAAGTGCATATGCTAGCTCTGCCTGTCCTCACTCATTCTGTTGAAGTGTAACAAACAGCTTTGCCCCAGTTGGGCCTTCACCAGATACTTCCACCATTTCTGACCATCCAAGAATGGGCTGAGACCTCTTGAAACTGTGAGCTAAAATAAACCTTTCCTCCCTTGAGTTGTATGGGTTCAGTATTCGGTCTCAGCAAAAAAAAAAAAAAAAAAAGTAACCAAGGCGTTGTTGCGGATTGGATCTGGAGTGTCCCCCAAGAGCCTCATGTGTTGGGATGTGGTGGGATACCTACAGAGCCATGTGCTATTGGGAGGCGCGGCCTGGTTGAAAGGGGTGGGTGTGTGGGGCTTGACCCAGAAGGGGCAGATCACTGGGACAGGACCTAGAAGAGTCTATGCCAGTTCTGCCCTTCCTCCCTCACTTGTGCATGTCAGATATTTGTCACATTAATGAAAAAATAATCACTACAGACACGCAGCCCCTATCTTTACAAAAAAGAAGTTATGGCCTAAATTCAAAATGTCCCCCACAAGTCTCATTTTCTTGGAAGGTGATTGGATGGTGGGGCACTATAGTGATTACTAGATTCACCCACCAATTATTTCATGTGCTGCTGGGAGGTGCCCAGTTGGAGGGATGAATCTCTAGGGTTGTACCTGGAAGGGCGTGTTCTTGTCCCAGCTGCTCCTTTCTGTCTGGTTTCCTGGCTGTGATGGGACCAACAGCTGTCCTCTGCCAAGCATTTTCTGTCTTAAATCCAGCCAACACTGCATGGACTGAGACCCCCAAAACTGTGACCTAAAATAAACGTCTACCTTACATTGTGGGTGTTACATATTGTGTCCCAGAGATGGGAAAGTGATGAGGACACAAGGTAAATCTACATTCCATGCATCACTGACATTTTAACTTATACCTATGAACAATAATGGCCCCAGCCCATGGCACCTCAGAGCCACCGGCTCTCCTATGAGATGCGTCTGTCTGGTGTTGGCATCCCCTAGCCCCCACTCGTGCTAAATGGGACTGATTACCAACAATGAGCACCAAAAATCTCAGAGCCCTCCCCCCACCAAAAAAGACAGTGACAGGTGGGGTTTTATCATGTCCTGACTCCAATAGCCCCGTACTCAACAGCGCAAGCACCAGGCCTGGAGGACCTGTGACGAAAAATAACAGCAAACCCAAGAATTCAGAGACCAAGGAAGTTTAGGGGCTAGAACAGGGTCTAGCAATGGTCTCTGATGTCCCCTCCCTTCCTGCCAAGCTGATGACTCTGAACGAAGGGAGAGGGAACAATGGGTATCCTCCGTAGCCCTGGATGATAACTTTGCTTGACTTTTTGCCGATAAGGGAATCTCATAAGAACCCAGAAAATTCCAGAATTTCCTGCTGTATGCCCAGCCTGGCCAAAAGAAGCCAATATTATTATTCTCAGCAAATATCCCATACTATATTTTCTATCTTCCTCAGCTTGTACCTGATTTCCCTGCTTTCCAGGACTTCCCATGGGCCACATAACTCAATATCTATGACCTCAAGTCTTCCACAGTGCTGGGCATTCTGGTACATGCATTCATTCCTTCTACAGGTAAAATTAACCCGCTTATTAAAACTAAAATACTCACGGGAAAGTTGTCCCATTAGACCACAGATTCCAAGCTACCAAATGTATTAATCAGTATTCCCATCACTGGGACAGGACACACAGCATTCACAACTTAAAGGCTTAATTTGGCTCATGTGTCAAGAGGGTTCAGTCCATGGTAGGCTGGCTTTAAGGCCATAACATGGAAGAACGTGAGACCCAGCCTGAAGGACCAACATAGAGAATACCAGATGTCCAGTCAAATTAGAATGTTGCATAAACATCCAATAGTGGCATGGAACACACTTACAAATCATCATGTGTTGTTTATCTGAAATTCAAATTTAAAGCAGCATTCTATATTTTTATTTGCTAAAGCTAGCAAAGATTCACATAGCCAAAGTATTGTAGAAGTCACAGCAGCACCAGGACAGAACAATGTTCCTGACTATCAGCTGGTGCCAGAACCAAGGTTCCCTACAAGGGGAAGTCCCTGGTGTGGCCAGGGCAATGTGGAAAAAGTATCAGAGTCCATATGATGTTAACCCTCCGTCACAGCCCTGCCCTGGCAAAGCACATATGTAATCTCAGGCTGTCTAGTAACCTCATGGAAACAGTCAAAAGAGACAGGCCGAATTAACCTTAGCAATACATTTCCGTTAAATCAATACAACCAAAACACAGACAAGATAGTTTACATTCCTTTTTTAGGACTATGGCTTCAAAATCTAGTGTGTGAATTGGTCCATTTCTTGTATATGAGATGGCCTTGGCCCCAAGGGGCAACGTGAACTCTTGGTAACCTGCCACCAAAGGCAAATGAACACCCTTCATGAGCTGATCTCTCTGTCTCTTGTTTGTTACCAGGAAAGGAGGCTGGTAGCAGCATCTCATCACCTGGACAGGATGTTTCTAGACTGAAGGCAAATTGGGAAAAATAGGTGAATGGAGGACCCACACGGAATGTAGTCACACGGTATGAAATTGTCTAGAACACATCACGTCTGTCTGCAAGGCTCATGAGTGGGGGACAGTCTGGCAGTTCCTATGGCATTATGTAGGTTCAAAGCCGATGAAGCTATAGATGTATGATTACAGGAAGAAGCTATGTTATTGAATTCTCATTGTTGGGACGCAGAGCTCCACAACCACAACTTAAGAGAGGCAAAGTTTATTTAAACTCAGTGTCAGGAGATCTTAGTACATTCTTACATGGCTGGAAGTGATGGAAATGCTTGGCAGAGGGCATAGGCAGAGAGCAGCTATTCACGGCATGGCAGGAATCAGAGGAAGTGATGGGTAGAGCTATTGGGGGAGTTAAAATATTCCACATCATGCCCTAGCGATCTGCCTCTTTCACATCATGTCTTAGTGATCCTCCCCTTCCAGGTCATGCTCCAGAGATCTGCCCTCTCCATCCAGGCTCCGCCCCTTAACCTTAGTAATACAATGAACTAACCCCCATGATTGAGAGCCCCAAACATGAAAGATACTGGGGGACATCCCAGGTCCAGACCATTACAGGATCCTTGGATAAAAGGTGGTTCCAAAAAGGGGATCCCATTGAGAGATGGGAGAGGAGATGAGGGAGTCCAGAGACCCCTCAAGTTGGAGAACTGTGAGTCACTAAGGTGGAGAGATCTAATATTACTGGATGCCGGCTGTCTACAGAGTTGGTTGGAGGTGGAGGCAGGGGGAGGTGGAGAGACCAAGCCCAGAGACCCTTGAGGAGGGGGTGAGAAGAGCAGGGAAAGAGAAAGTGAGTGGACAGCCACAATGGCAGAGAGCAAGGGGGCAGCTCGGTATCGGGACTGGAACCCCGTGGCAGGGGGTTTAGGAAGGAGAGGCACTAGCCTTAAGATGAGGGATCACAGGCTAAAAGAGCCATGTGCATGGTGCTGAGAAAGCATGAGGCACTGTGGTCCCCAATGAGAGAGGTCTCAAAAAAAATTGATAACCCGTAACCAGAGTTGAGGGTTGGCAAATGAGAGCCCAAAGCTTTAAAAGTGTGAAAGAAGAATCGCTATGGTGTGAAAATTGGGGTCATGAGCACAAGGGGAGAAAGGACTTTGTGGAGATAGAAGAAGACACAGGAAAGGACCAAGGGCTGGTGTTGCAGAAGGGCAGAGGAGCTCCAGAAAGTTTGGTTTGGAATTAAGATTCACAAAGGGGAGAGAATTAGAGTCAAAACAGAAGCTGGAGGCCTGGGATGACAGAGATACAGAAGCCACCAGTAGGAGTCTACTTTAGGGCTTTGCCTGTGGCAACAGGGGGAGCAGGTGAGGAGGTCTGACCCCAGGTAAGTAGGGCAGTAGGTCACCAGCAAGGACATCAAAGAGATGGTGGATGTCCCCCAGTAGGATGGAGAGAGATCACAGGATGGTTATAACCTTGCCAGCAGGTGCAAGAACCTTTCAAGTCTGCCAGGGGTAGTGACAAATGGCTCCTGGCATACTTTTCAGCAAGGGCTGGGAAGTATGTTCTGGACTCGTTGAGTGAGATGGAGACATTTCCTGCTCTCGTTGGTGGTGGACAGAGGACAAATGAGCCAGAGAGTTTACAGTTACAGGAGGTGATGGGGAGCATGACCCAGAGAGCGTGGGAGGGCAGAGAAGTTCATGATTGGTGGAGTAACGGGCATGCAGGAGTCCTGTGGCCAAGAACTCCCATTCACACCCACTCCCAACCCTTCACCTGAGGAGAATCTATCAGAGGAATGCGCTAGTTGTCATGGTGGGGAAAGGACAGGAGGGTCACAGATATGTCTATTCTATTGTTGCCATGTAAAACTGACCGAGCCAGAAGCCAGAGAGGAGGAACTCAGGATTCATTACACCTTGTAGATTCTTCTTTAATTACTGCAAAAATCTCATGCATCTCCAAGTTTAGTATAAAATGCCCTCTGGTTTCTGGTTGCTGTAGATAAATCTGCCCGTGCACTTGAGCTCTTCTGGAATGAACTTAATGTTCAAAGTGCTGCAGAATCCTCCCAGTGGACAACTGCAATTCCTCCTTCTCTTTTTCAGACATAACAAAGAAAAAAATCTTCAGTGCAAAGTCTGTTTTCCTTGTAAGGCCTGCCTGATGTCTGCGTTCCCGTCACCTTCTCCTGGTTTGTTTGCTCTTACATCTGCAAGTTTGGTGACACGGTTTAGATGTGGAATGTCACCCAAAAGCCTCACGTATGTGAATGCTGTGGAGTACCTATGGAACCACATGCTGTTAAGAGGTGGGGCTTGGCCCTGGGGCAGGACCTGGAAAGGTGTACGTTAGCTCCGCCCTTCCTTGCTAACTTGGCTTCCTGTCTACCATGTTGTGAACAGCTCCCCGCCTGCTACACCTCCCTGCTTCCACCATTGCCGCCCACCCATGAATGGACTGAGACCTTCTGAAACTGTGAGCTAAAATAAATCTTTTCCCCCTAAGTTGTGGATGTCAAGTATTTTTGTCCCAGCAATGGAAAATAACTAAGACACTTGGCAACTTCCAAGAATCCTTAAGAGTCATGGTTTCTGCTTGATCAAACTTCATGCATGACTCACACATGGCCCACGTGGGTGAGGTGTGCTGCAACAGCATGAGTTCTTTCTCTGAACCAGACCCTTCTACTCAAGGAGACCCCCAGCTCTTCATATCCATGCATTTGAAGAAGCAACATGACCAACACTGCACCTCGTAGCTGTTAAGAAACGTTCCTACAATATTCTTGGCTCGGAGGTTCCTGTGTTCTGGCTTTCTTGTTTCACTCTCTCACAGGATGCTGTGGTACTGATGACAGAAAGAGAAAAAAATAATGTCAAACCAGCTCATGCTAATGCCAGGGACAAGCCTCCTGGTACTTGGTTAATAATTGGAGCCTTTTTTTTTTTTTTAAATCAGAGCAGTTTTTTCCAGCACATAATAATGCAGCCTTCGCGGTTCAAATATTTAACTTCTGCTCTCCCGAGACAATCGCTCACCAAATTGAGGAGCTGATATCCAAGGAACTGAGGGCGTGCATGGGCTCCTCAAAGCTGAGCTCTGAGGTTACTGGGCTCTCGATACAGCAAAGATGTGGTGGTTTGGCAGGTGACTATGCATCTACCGGGAGGGCCCGGAGGTTAGGCTGGATTTAAACACCTCAGAGCATCATTTAAGAGGAGGGATGTGAGAACCAGATGAAGTAGGCTCCACAGGGAGGCATGTAAGTGTCGTGCGAACGCTCAGGCACACGTCTAATTCCTGGAACTATACGTGGCAGTCAGAGACCTACGGGCACATCAAATGGAATAGCCCATGAGACACACTGGACGGAAACTACCAAGTCTCTTGTGCCTGTCAGTCACAGTCAATCAGAAAAATAGACTTGGGACCTGTTTGTTAGCAGAAACAATTTAATACAAGGAATTGGTCAACAGAGCACTGGAAAGGCCACTGCAGGGATGTTGACGGGGACGAGGGGCAAGCGGGTGACACTGGGGCATTGAGACATTCAAGAGAGGGCCCTGGTTTCCCAGTGGCTCTGCAGAGGGTCTGAGCCTGGAGCTGCTGTCATCTGGATGACTCCAACCAGGGCTCTGGGTGTGAGACTCTGGACACTCGCGGAGCCAGCTGCCTCAGCTGGAACCTCTGAGAGCTTGTGCTGTGGCAGATGAGTCCTGGGAATTTGCAGAGAACCAAGAACAGCAGCCAGCCAAGGTAAGCCACACATGCTGGGCTGACCCATGACAGGCATCAGAGTCCAAACAGGAGCAGGCCAGGTCCCAGTGACAGCCACAGCCTGCCGGTCTCCCTCTAGTGCTTCGGAGTGACAGCACATGACAGAAGACGGACGTAGCTCACAGATGGTCACCTGACTCCTGGGGACAACGTGGAGGAAGGTGGGTCAGGTGAGAGGCCAGGGCTTAGTACCACAAGCAGGATGGACATGTCCCCTAAAATCCCACCGGCATGGTGGGAAGCGGTAAATTAGATTACTGCATTCTGTTTGTCATCCTTGCTGGAATCGTAAAAGACCCTAGAAGTTTTTTAAGTGACTAAACTGGTTTGCCCATCCAGAATTTCAAAGTTGATGTTGTTATATTGTTCTCTCAGTCCTATAGAAAGTCTAGACACTAGAAACTTTCTTTCTTTTCTCCTTTTTGAGAGGTGTGTGTGTGTGTGTGTGTGTGTGTGTGTGTGTGTGCGCGTGGTGTGTGGGATCGGGATCAAACCCAAGGCCTTTACACCAAGCTATACCTCCAGCCCATTTTTATTACTTTTTTTTAAATTTTGAGACACGATCTCTCTAAATTGTCCAGTCTGGGCTCAAATTTGCAATCCTCCTGCCTCAGCCTCCCAGAGGGCAGGGATTACAAGTCTGTATCACCAGGACCAGTTTAGCCTTTCTCCCATTGCACGAGCCAGCCTTCCTCAGCACTTGAAAATGGCAACCAGCAAGACCCAGGTGTTGACAAGGTGACCAACATGACCTTCAGAATGATCCCTTCCGCTACCTTCCAGCACAAACTACCCCAAAAGGGACCAAAATGTGCCTTTCCAGGTCCACATGGGACCACAGCTGTGATGTCATCTGGACTGAATTAACGTCCCTCCTCACAATGGCGATGTAGTACCTGAGCTCTGGAATTGGCCCCCTCTACGGAGCATCAGCAGCCAATCACTTCTTCTCCTATCAGCGCTGACTCCTCCCTGCTGCATTCACTCCCAAGATGAGTCCTTCTAGCTGCTGAAAGGTGTCCATGTACTTACATGGACAGCTTCTTGAGCCCCAAGGAAAATTTCTCAAAACAAAGATCTCTTGGGCAGGATTGTGATTCTGTAGCAACACATCCAGATTTGCAGTTCTGTTTCCTTGGGTGCCATACTGGTACCAGGTACTTCATTTCAAATGGCCTTGATGAATACACACTGTCATTTCATCTTAGCTCATCTTCTGTTGGCTTATTCCATCCCCTTCAAGTTTGCGTATCAAAATCTGTCTGAGAATGAGTAATCTTACCTTGTGCTGAATTTCCCAAAGAAACTTCAAAATGCTACTTATTGCCGTGTTTTCAGTCACCCAGATTCACTGAATTTTTTTCTGATACTTCCAATTTCTCTTTGTCTTGAGTTTGCATGTCTACTTCTCCAAGATTTATCATCTTCCTTTTGCTAAAAAGAGGGTCTCAGAGGGTCTCTGGTGGCCCAGGCCCATCATCAAAGCACTTTGGGAGGCTGAGGTAGGAGGATCACAAGTTCCAACCCAGCTTGGGCAACATAGCAACTTTCTGACTCAAAGTCAAAAAAGTGTTCAAACAAAATGGGCTGAAGATTTAGCTCTGGAATCAAGCTCTGGGCTTGATCTCCAGTACAAAAAAAGGGGGAGAGGGGTAAAATAAAATTCTTTATTGAAATTGTTAATCTAGTGTTATGGATTAGGTGTCTTCCAAAGAGGTATACTGAGGTCCTAATTCCTGGTACCGTGAATGGGACTTTATATGAAAATAAGGTCTTCAGAGATGCAGGGAAGATGCAGCCAAAGAGGTTATTGTGGTTGGGATCTGGCATGTTCTCGTGTATTTTGATGCTATGGATTGTCTATGGAAGCACGTGCTGTTGGGAGATGGGGGTCTGGTATGGAAGGGTGTGTTACCGGTGTTTAGATTGGATTGCAGGCACGCGGTGGGGGCTTACCACACCTTCCATACCTGGAAGGGTTGGAACACAGAGACTGGACCAGGGGCTGATCACTGGGATGGGACCTGGAAGGATATATAAGCCGCTTCCTGCCTTGCTTGTGGGACTGGACTCGACTTGCCTTGACTCGGCCTCCTGTTAGCAATGCCATGAGGAGCAGCCTCCACGTCTGCCTCTGCCATGGACTTCCACTGTTGCTGTTTGCCCCTGAGCAGACTGTGAACTTCTGAAACTGAACTAAAATAAATTTTTCCTCCCCTAAATTGTAAATGTTGGGTATTGAGTCACAGTAACCAAAAAGTTGCTAAGACAAAGGTCATAGAAGGGACAGGGTGAGAACTTATTCCAGTACAGCTGTTTTCTTTGTATTAATAATAATAAGAGAAGGGGTGTGATTTAAAGGTGACCTTGGGAAGATGGACGCAGAGGTTCAAATTTGTGTATCACTTGGAATCTGTCTGGAAATGAGCAACTTTGCCTTGTGAGACAAGGAGGGCCCAGAGCCTCCCACTACTGGAAGATACAAAATTGGGAGCCTTCTTTTTCTAGAGGTCACACAAAGAGCATGACCTTGCCAAGACCTCAATTTTTGAACTTCTGGTCTCCAGACCTTGGGAGAATAAATTTCTGCTGCTTTAAACCACCTCATTTTAGATATTTTGTTATAGCAGCTATAACACATTGATACACCTCCCCAATCTACCAGGTACTATTCCAGCAGACCAGGTCACTTTGTCTTTGCTTCGACGTCACCGTCGCCTCTGCTTTCCTCTAATTGGTGGTGTCCTGCCCTTGCGTTGGGATGGAGGATGCTGAGATAAACTCCTGGAAGGACATTGTTGGTTGGTGTTCACAGTCCCTACCTTTGTGGTCACTTGCTAGTGTGGTTTGGATCTGGAATGTCCCCAAAAGTCACATGTAATTGAATGTTATAGGTTGTCTATGGAACCATGTGCTGTTGGGAGATTGGGGCCTAGTCTGGAGGGGTGGATTACAGGCATGTAAATTGGATTACAGGCATGTAAAATGGATTACAGGCATGTGGTGGGGGCTTACCATACCTTCCACCCCTGGATCCAGGAGGGGCTGGTCGCTGGGATGAGACCTGGAAGGACACATAAGCTGCTTCCTGCCTTCCTTGGTGGATGAGTCCCAACTTGCCTTGACTCGGCTTCCTGTGTGGGATGTCGTGAGAAGCTGCCTCCACCTCTGCGTCTGCCATGTACTTCCATTGCTGCTGGCTGCCCCTGAATGAACTGTGACCTTCTGAAACTGTGAGCAAAAATAGACCTTTCCTCCCCTAAATTTGTGGATGTCAGGTCTTGAGTCACAGCGATGAAAAAGTAAACCCACAGCCGTGGAGCCCCAGGGGAGTTGGCGTGACTGGGCATTTTGTACTGACCTATTGATATGACTAGAGATGGAAACAAAAGATAGAATCTGCCCTCAGGTCAATAAAGGAGCTGCCCAGAGGCCCTGGGTTCATCCTGGGTTAGCTCAGGTGTATTTCCACAGGCCTGTCCTGTTGAAACAGAGTCCCCAGAGAACCCATTTCTGGTACCAAGGTTTCTTCAGCTCAGGGAAACCAATCCACCTGGCCTGTCCCTCAAGGGGGCATGTGCCCCTAATTTCTCAGGATTTTGGTCACCCACCCTTCCTCTGGAGGGGGCCCTCTTCCTAGGTAGTTCCTTATCTTTACATTATTGCCAGCAGCTGCACTTAGCATTTTCTATTGCCTAATACACTCTTGATGCTAAAGTTAAGTTTATACCATGAGTGGCCATGGGTGATTTCACATCCAAACCAGGATGTCTAAAGTTTTCTTTAGAGTAAAAGGAGGCGTTTTCAAAAAATACAAAAATTTCTGACTGGGCATGGTGGTATACACACTTGTCATCCCAGCGCTCTGGGAGGCTGAGGCAGGAAGAATACAAATTAGAGTCCAGCCTGGACAACTTAGGAAGACCCTGCCTCAAAATCAAAACTTAGATTCTAAAAATGGGCTCAGATTATTCTGAAGGCCCTGAGCTCAAAACTGACCATCACATTCAGTTAATAAATATTTAAAATGAAAAAAATAAGTAAAAACTTAACGAGCTAAAAAATAACTCAGTGCAAAGCCCAGATAATCCCTTACAGCTCTGTGGGTTTGATCCTCATTACCAGAAAATAACATAAGTAAAATGACATTTTTCCCAAAAATTAAAAACCATTTATATAAAAGCAGAAGAAAGTCTTTATAGTGACATTTAAGCATTTAAAGATGACAGGGATGATTATCTTTGGTGTACACTCACGACTGCTAATCAGTTTTTCAGCCGTCATCTGTCACTGATACTTTTCTGAAGACTGTTGTTTATTATGGTGTGATATCACTGCAGTGATTAGCCTGCATTCCAACGTCGCCTATTAGGATTAATGAACTTGGAACAGATGCATCTGTTAATAATTCCTGCGATTGTAGTCATTTTAATTGTGACGATAAACTCTGTAGATACAAAAGGGTCAGATAAGGTCGCCGTACATTTCTTATGGGAAATAATTTTCAAATTTTAATTTTTGAAATGAAAATGCATAAAAATCAAGCCAAATGCCTTCAAAGGTATTCTCTCTCTCTCTCTCTCTCTCTCTCTCTCTCTCTCTCTCTCTCTCTCTCTCCCTTGAATACTCCAACAAATATTTTTCCAAGGCAAAATTGCTTAGATAAACTTGGCTCTGATGCCACTGAATGTTTCATTACATTTAAATACTTCAAAACCATAGACCTTCGTTTCCATCCTTTCCAGTACAGATATAAATATGTCCAATTAAAAGCAGGAATCTTAGCAAGTTATTCTTCAAATAGTCAACATATTCCAGAGCACAATTACAAGATTTATGAATTAAATCATGACAAAGAAATAAAGCACATATATACTGGAATGGGAGAAAAAAAGTCATCCTTATTTGTAGACGACATAGTATTTTATAGAGAACTAAGAAGAATGTGAGAGAGAGAGAGAGAGAGAGAGAGAGAGAGAGAGAGAGAGAGAGAGAACTCTTAGAATAAGCAGGCTCAAGGAGGAGGCAGATATAAGGCAAACAGAACTCAATCACATTCATAGTTATAAACAATAAGCATTTGGAAACCAAAATTTAAAACACAGCAGTACTGATAATTGCTCCAAAGAAAATGAAATATTTAGGCATAAATCTAACCACCCATCTGTATGCTGAAAATTACAAAATGCTGATGACAGAAATCAAAGAAGATCTAAGTACTCTAGTGACAAGCTGTGTTTGCGGATTGGAAAACTCACCATGACAAAGCTGTCGATGTTTTCCGAGTGGATCTAAGGGTTCCTACCACACTCCCTGGAAGGTTTCCTTATGGACATACATGAGCTTATTTGAAAATTGATGTGGAAAGTCAAAGGATCTGGAATAGTTAAAACAATTTGAGAAAGGAGACTAGAACGGGAAGAAATCATTCTACCTGATGTCCAGGCTTTCTAGACAGCCACAATAACAGAGGCAATACAGCACGAGCCCAGGGAGACACACAGACCAACAGGACAGGACAGAGAACCAGAAACAAACCCACAAAAATACACGCAGTTGACTTTTGCTAGGGTGTGGAAGGCACATTAAAAACAAAGTTTAAAAATTAGGACTCACTGTTTGCCTACCGTCCTGTTTCTCCACAGCCTCACGGCCTCTGGTAGTGTCCCTGGTTTTCGTTATGGCCCTTCTGACAGGTTCAGTTTTTCTGTCTCTTTCGAAGGGATAAATCTCAGTGTCTTCTTGTTTCCATGCTGTGTTTTGAATCATTTCCCTTTCTTTCTATAGGTAGAAGTAAGCTGGCCTCCTTTTGAATATATTTAGTTTCCCAATTGATTTTTAGAAATAATCAAAATGTGAAGAACTTGATTGCCGAAATTCAATACTACCCATAGGAAACTTGGGTTGATCTATAAAGTAGTCTCTGCAGTTGTTCGGACACTTTTAAGAGCTAGGTAATGGGAGGAAAGAGAAGGGTGCCCCGTTATGGCTGGGGATCTGAAACGTCCCCCAAAGGCCTCAGGCTCTAGGAAGGCGATTGAAAGATTGCCATTAATTGGATCAAGTGGGTTGCTCGTTGATGATTTCCTGTGCTGTTAAAACGTGGAGCCTGCTCAGAAGAGGCGTGTCAGTGGGCGTGGCCTAGAAGAATGTATTCTTGTCCCCAGCTCCTTTGGGATCTTACTCTGCTCTCTTTCCCCCATGCCGTGAGCTGCCTCCCTCTGTGGTGGTGGCCCTTCTGCCATTGCCGCTGGCCGCGCATGGACTGGGGCCTTCTGAAATTGTGAGCTATGAGCAGGGAGGCTGCGACCATTGGAAAGATGATGTCAACTTGAGGCAATCAGGAACCACACCCGGATTAGCATTTGAGAACCATGCCTAGATTAGGCAATTGGGAACCAGTCTGGATTAGAGTGTGAGTGACTTGTGGGCCAGCCAGTGAGGGAAGAGCACCCACCCAGATGTGGAAGGTCCAACTGGAACTCCAACGGTATAAAAGGAAGGAAGAAGGAAGATTGTCACAGCTTCTTCCTCTGTCTGAGAAAGCTCTCGCCTTCGCAATTGTCTACAGATGCCGACTCGCTACACGCTGCAGATCGTCAGCACAGATTCATTTCGGTCTCAGCTTGGGCCTGTCTGCTCGCCGCTGATCTTCAGTTGCTGATCTTCAATCTCTGGTCTTTGCCATTGTTATTTCAACAACTGAGATCTGCAGCAGACTCACCGGCTGTCCTGCAGTCTTGGACAGGAGTTCCACTTCATGGCTGAGCAGCCATTGGACCCTCCAGCTCTCGCACATGCAGGCCGCTGCCATCTTGTAGTCAAATGTATGAGCCTTCCAAATACATCCTTTTTGTTATCATTTCTGTCAATTATTCTGCCCTTTGAAAGCATCCAAACTAATATAGAGCTCCATGGTTGGAGCACTTATGTAGCATTCTCAAGGCCCTGGGTTCAACCTTCCAGTGCCACAGAAGTTAGCTGGGGCCAGTGGCACATGCTTGCTATTGTAGCACTCAGGAGGCTGAGGCAGGAGGATTGCCATGAGTTCCAGGCCAGCCCAGGCTACATAGTGAGTTCAAGACCAGCCTGGACAGCAGAGCAAGATCCTGTCTCTAAAAAAGAAGGAGGAAAAAAAAAAAAAAGAAAGAAATTGTGAGCTAAAATAAACCACTTCTTTGTTAAGTTGTGGGTGTCAGGTATTGTGTCCCACAGATGATAAAATGGCTGAGACTGTTCACATCCATACTGAAATATTTTACTGTATTTGAGATAAGTTCTAGAACTCATGATAATTCAGTGAACTCCAGCCAAGTGATTGTAAATCACAAAATCTGAGAACCCCCATGTCTGTGCCCAGCCATGGAAAACCCTCTTTCGTCTGAAGCCCCAGAGGATGTGTGTGTGTGTGTGTGTGTGTGTGTGTGTGTGTGTTTTAACAACTAATTTTATTATGGTTTAAAAAAACCCTCACCTAACATAAAATTTAACATTTGTTTATAAATACATGAATTCCAAATTCTGTAATACATTAGAACCCTGGGGTTTGGGGAATCAGTGAGTGTCGACGTCTACCCCTTTTTCAGAGGTTCACCCTTTTCCTATCTGGCTAAAGCCTGCTGCAGCAGCATCAAAGCTTACCACTGGCTCCCCCAAATCAATGACTGGTTTCTAAAGTCACATCAGATGCCAAAGGCTAGTGGAGTGACTGCAGAGCAAGGCATCAAAGTACAGATTTTCCTTTATCAGATGAAATTTCCCAGGAGGCCAGTGTCAGACAGTGTCGACACTTTGCACTAACGTCCTCTGAGTCCATGAGAGAGAGAGGTTGCGGTTCTGTGGGTCCACCATTTGAGCACACTCTGCCTACAGTGAGGAGATGACCCACCATCTGGAGTCACTTCTGCCTATTGTGGATAAAATGGACTTATAATAACTTCACCTGCCCTATTCACTCACTGTGGCTCCCCAGGCTCCAGTCTCGCTAGCAAGGCCAGCAAATAATGTGCTTATGAGACTGGTGCACACAATATCTTCTCAGCTGCAAAGGTTCACTAAGCCACAGCAACTACCCCGCTTAGGGGGCAACTGCCCTGCTCAGGGGCAGCTGCCTGCCTCAAGGGGCGACCGCACACAATAGGATTGGCTATACCCCTCTGTCCTGGAATCTGTTTTTCCCGTACGACCCTGCTTGCCTTGCCTTTGATGACATGGAAGCCCTTAACAACTGTTCCTGGCAACAAACTAGGGGGTGGGGGGGTCTAAGATCTGTGGAGGGGTGTTGTTAAGCTTTGTGATTAAAGATTCTACAGCCCTAATCACAGTAAGATGAAGGCAGAAAGACTACACTCGTTATTTTAACAATGAGCACAAGAGGGATCACCTAAGCCATCCTAGGACTTGAGATGAGATCGCACTCCAACAGCATCTAACTGTCCCAGCACGGAGGGTCATGTGAGGCTGCCAGGGGAAGGGAGGTAAGAGCTCCGAGTTGGCTCCACGGGGCTGCTGGGAGCGCCGCCGCTATTGAAATTCAATGCTGGAGAGGAAAAGTCACTCCGACATGATGGAGAATAGCTAATTTATACAAATACCTGCACTTAATTCTCAAATGCTTCAAGGATGAAGAATTAGCTCATGTAATATTGAAGACAAGGTCACGGAACACCTTTGGCTACAATAGTTTGTGCTGTGCCAACGAGATCAAAATTCAGTGTCATAATTAGACACTCTCCCCTAAATAAATATTTGTCTGTCCTTCTCACTTGAGTCCAGAGTTAGGAAGTACTTGGCACCATGAGTAAACAGTGCTTTTGGAGACCTGTCACTGCCGGCTCTTGTGTCTGCTTTAAACTTACCCTTCAGCTACCTCTTGCTTTTTAAATTAAGTTGTTTAATATGATTCTAACAAGCTACAAAGATAATCTGACACTTTCCAAGAAGTGACATGTGAACAAGGGTTTGAGTCAATTCTCCTTTCCGTACTCAGGTTAAAGAAAAAAAAAATCTTTAAAAGAACAAAGATTTTTAGAGTCTGCATTATAGAAATTTTTATGGTTGGGTCTCAAGCGCCTCGAAAATATGCCATTTGTAAGAAAAGGAGACAGTGTTGTACGTCACTTTTCTCTGATCCTCCTTGCATCAGTTAATACCATTGTACAAGAGAGTTTTCCATTACTGTAGCAAACCACCTGAAGCTGGTAGCTTGAGAAAAGGTTTATTTAGCTCACCGGCCTGGAGGCCCACAGGCATGATGCCAGCATCATGGTTGGGTACCAATCCTCTAGCCTACAAACCTCAGGGGGCACACTCAAGCCACATCCAAACCATCAGCTCCATTTTCTTCCACCTGGAAGCCCGTCCTCCTGAGCCTGGCTTTCTCAGCGGGACTCCTGTCCCCCTCCCAGGCTAGGCCAGGTTTCTAGATTTCCCTCCCACATGCTGTTTCCAGGCCAGGTCCTTGTTATAGCCCAGATTCGCTTTCTTTTCCCTAAGGAGACTCCCTAAGATGCTTAGCTGGATTTCTAGGCATTCCCCTACTTTGGTGCATTGCTTGAAAAACTCAGGGCTTCCAATTGAACCAACTTCCGTCCTGATGTCTAGTTTCCCAGAGTAACTCAATAACGCAAGTAGCTTATTTATAAAATCTCCTCAGCTAGCACAAACCCCTCCTGTTAAAACATCTTTGTGTGTGTGTGTTCTAGTTTCTGGTGTCACGGTGTTCTGATGCCCTTGACCCATTCTGCCCATGTTGATGTTTAGCCAAACACACATTTCTCTACTTGACCCACTGGCTTAAGAACCTCACCCTTTTCTTATTTGCCTCCAGTCTGCTGGAAGGGTCAAAATAGCTCAAGCCTGTACGTGTGTGCACGTGTGCATGTGTGCATGTGGGAATGTGTCCATGTGGGAACGTGGGAATATGTGTGTGTGTGAATCTGTGTATGTATGTGTGCATGTGGAAATGTGCATGTGTGTGCATGTAGGTATGTATGCATGTGTGAATGTGGGAATATGTGCGTGTGGGAATGTGTGTTTAAATCTCTAATCGCCACCCTGACTCTAATCATAATTTCCTCCCTCTCTCATAGCCAGTAACCTATTAGAAAGATCCCCAGGAATGGTACTGGCCCACCGTCTGTTTAGTGAGTCTTTTTTTAAAAAAAAAAACTGGAAATACCGAATGTCTTAGTTATTTTCAGAACGTTTCACAAAGTCCACTCATGGGCAGCTGGCAAAGGTGGACACATGGGAAGAGGCTGAAGACCTGTTCACAGCATTGTAGCCAAAAGCCAAGTCAATCAGGAGTGAGTGGATGTCTGGGAACTCAAGGCAGGGTCACAGCCTTCCCGGGAAGAAGCCGTAACAATGTTTATTATCCTTCCTTTACTTAGTTCAAGCTGTGAGCTGGACTCCCCTCACCGGGCTCCCGGCCCTCACTTCCTGGCCACAAGTTCATAACACACACCAGAAAGCTCTGCCCTGAGCAACCCTCCCACCCCAAATCTCAACAAGTTAACACAATCCCTCCGAGGCGAACCCCACACCTCCGCCCCTTTCAGCCAGGCTCCCTGACAGCACATGGGTCCACAGGTACCCCACTACGTCCAAATACGTGAGACTCTTGGGGGATACTGCAGCTCCAAACTATGACACCAAACATCTCCTGTATTTGTTGGAAAGGGAAGAAGTACAATTGGCTAGGAGGCTTGACACAGCCAACCTGTCACTGTTCAGGCCAGAAGTGTGGGCAAGAGGAGCCTTTTCAGCAATCTGTGTGGGACAAAGGACAGTACCCATGAGTCTTGCCTGCACCCTGGTCCCCTGCGCTGCATACCTCACTCCTGATACTCCTGCTGGGTCCCCTCTGGCTGTAAACAACCTCTCAACCGTGAAAACTATAGAGCAGCACAAAGTTATAACAGGGAGAAAGGAAGGTGGTTGCTATGGGACTGTGGTCCTGGCTTCAGGGAAAGAAAGCAACAACTCACCACGGCCTCTGACATAGGTCTTCTTCCTCATCCTTAAAAACATCCCCTCCCCCAGCAAAAATTAAAACCTTGAGTCTGCTTTAAAATAATCTGAAAATGGAGAATAAAAGAAACGAAGTTGGCTCCTAATTAATAACTGATGAAAGTGGATACCTGGTCCTCTACCTGAGAGTTCCCATCAGCATTCCTATTTTTGTGTTATGGTTAAGAATTTTCATAATGCAAATATTCTGAGTCTCCCCTACACACCCCCAGAGATCCTTGGCTAGGAGATGGTTTTTGTAAATGTGTTTCTAGTACTAGCAGGACTAAGGAACTTCCGACTCATCCACCGTGGGGCTTTTCAAAAACACCCTATAATCCCAAAGGGAAGTACAAATGACAGACATTGGGGGGCGTGGGTGCAAGACTGCTGAAGTCCTACTGCAAATGCTTTGGGTTAGGCGTATACTTGTTTGGGTACGTATAGAACTTTCTGGAAGGAGTCACTGCATCATTGGTGATATTTGCTTCCAGACAGGAAACCCAGATATCTTAGAGCAAGACTGAGAGGCTATATTTTTTAAAGAATTAAAATAAGTTGGGCTCATGTCATTAAATTGTCACCAGAAGACTAGCCACAGCATTATATCTTGGGCTGTTCCCGGTGAACGCGACCTGGCCCACGGGTCCAGCCCAGGTTTGTGCACACCCAGCTCATTGTCCAGTCTCTGAATCACAGAGTGATGAATGAATCACTAGGGCAGCACTGAGGTGGCACCTTCCAGACGAACAGCTCACCCTGGAAGCGGCGTGTCCGCAATGGCTCTACTCATGGCCTGACAAAAAGTCACAGGAATGTGGATGGGAAACTGCAAACCTCTAAAAGCCAGCCTGTGCCCAAGCCCACGCAGGGCCCTTAGATTAAATGACCTCGAAGTGGTGCAGAAGACGCGGGCACTGAGGCACCGCCCCCAGGACGTAGGTGGTGCCAACCCACCGTGTGGTCGCCTCGCTGCATTGGCTTATGGACTGGCTACTCAGCCCTTCTCTCCCACCCCGGCTGTGCCTCCTGCCCTTCTCACGGAGCTTCTGAGCTTCTCGGTGCAGAGAGAACACAATTCCTCGGTGAGAACAAGCGGGCATGATTGTTGCTACCGGCTGCCGAACATCCTCAATTTCAGAAGCAAACGCAGGAGCTGAAAGGCAGGAAAATCTGCTCACGAGGACTGGCCTCAGGATGCGCATGTCACAGTGCAGCCGACAACACCTGAGGGCCTTCCCAGTACTGCTGCATGGACGGGGCTGCAGAGCGGCTGCTGGGCTTGTCCCGTTCTCCCACAAACAGAGGAACACTGGGGGACGTTGACCTCCCCAGGCAACAGAGCTAGCATCTGCTGGCCCTGAGGCCGGGGCTTTATAAAGCAGCCAGAATCAACTTCCAGAAAAACATTTAAGGCACCAGCTTACATCTCTGCTGAGGCACTGTTAGAAGCACCCAGGCCAGAAGTTCAGGCCAGGGACAA
Organism: Ctenodactylus gundi; assembly: GCA_004027205.1. NCBI lineage: Eukaryota > Metazoa > Chordata > Mammalia > Rodentia > Ctenodactylidae > Ctenodactylus > Ctenodactylus gundi. Next base: position 64,346 of record PVKB01002702.1, on the reverse strand, counting down.
CACCCACAATGTCCAGTTCGAATCTCACCCGCTGCCCAACAGTTCACGGTTTCAAACACAGGAGTCCTAATCTGCACCGGTCTCTGTGTTTGGTCACCCTGTTCCATGTCTTAGTTACTTGTTCATTGCTGTGACATAATAATTCCCAACGCTCACAACATAAGGGAGAAAATTTCATTTTAGCTCACAGGATCAAATCTCAGTCCATTCATGGGTGGCCAGGGGTGGTGGGAATGGGCTGGCGGACAACAGCTGCTCACGGCTTCTCAAGTGGAAGGATCGGGTGGCAGGAAGAAGCTGGGACAAGAGTATATCCCCTTCCAGGCCCACACTCAGTAGGCTGCCGCACACTCGGGGTAGCTACCACACTCTAACTCTACCATCACTTGAAATTGGTAGGCAGCCCTCAACTTTCAAATACCTGAGGCTTCTGGGGGACAGTCCAGATCCAAGCCATCACACTCAGGGCTGGGGATCTAGGGATTCTTGGATCTGTTATGAAATGTGCCAAAGCAAAGCATTGCGGGGGCCGGAAATGGGCACAGAGGGAAACTTGGTCTCAGTGGGCACCTGGTGAGGGCAGGAACGAACAAGGCCATGTTTGTCAAAATTGCCAATGCACACGTGAAATTTCACTCTGAGAATGTGCCCTAAAGATATACATGTTCCCACATGGAATATAGGTGTCAAGAGATAACGCGTCACCGCACTGCTTCTCATAGCAAAAGATTTAAGGCAACGCCACGTGCAGAGGACTGGGTAAGAGTGAGGGAGGGCTGGAGGAATGGCTCAGCGGTTAAAGTGTTTGCCTAGCAAGTGCGAAATTAAGCACTAAGTACCCGAGTTCAATTCCCCAGCACCACATAGGCTGGGCATGGTAGTGCACACCTGTCATCCCAGACAGCCCTCTGAGAGGCCAAGGCAGGAGGATCCAGCCCTACCTGAGCAAATGAGCGAGGCACTGTCTCCATCAGAACTCAGACATGCGTGGGTTGGATCTCCAGCACCAGAAAATAAAAATAATTTAAATATCAGCAAAATTTTTTAGCATGCACTGTCAATATTTCGGTCATCAATCAGCCATTCAAAACGCTGAGTCCTTCATTATGATTCATTGGTTCTAAAAGAAGTATTTTAAGTCAGCTCTTGAAAGTCAGCTTTTGGGCCTCTATAGTGACATTCTGAGATGGCTGTACCGCAGCACCTACCCAATGATCGATCGGCTGTGTAGTGAGTGACTCAGAGCCATGCAAATGCCCAGGGCCCTGGAGTAACTGCTCAGACCACAATAGCTGTTAACACTTTTGGGTTTTTTTTTTCATTTATTTTTTTTTTCCTGCTCAAAAGTTAACACAAGCCATGTAGAATTTTTGTCTTTCCTTCTTGTTTTTTACCAACTTCCCTCCCCAGCCCTCTGACTTCCACTACTGCTACAAAGGCCACGGAGAACCCAGCAGAGGGCTGTGTTCTTGTCCACTCCTAAGACTACTACAAATGCCAAGAGCCCCGAGCGACTGCCTGTGGCTGTTTCACTAACGTTTCTTTCTGCCCACGGGCTAGAGGCTCTAGACTTAAGCGTCTTTCCTCCAACTCTCTCTGGTTTCTGTTGAGTCTAAAACAAGAAAGAGAAACTACGTGTTGTTGAGACACAAATTACTGGCACACTTTGTTTAGAAAGCCCTACTGGTGAATTACTCTCTGGTGACAGTTATTAAGGAGAATTAATAGTAAGGTAGATATGGTGACGCATGGTGTATTCCCAGTGTCTTAGTTACTTTTTTCATTGCTGTGACTCAATACCTGACACCCACAAACTTAGGAAAGGAAAGGTTTATTTTAGCTCACAGTCCATACAGGGGCGGCCAGCAACAATCGAAGTACATGGTAGAGACAGAGGTGGAGGCAGCTTCCCCGGACAAACAGGAAGACAAGCTGAGGCTAGTTGAGACTAGTTCCAGTCCTCCAGGAAGGCAGGTGCAGCTTATGTATCCTGTCAGGTCTCCGCCCAGTAACCAGTCCCTCCTGCATCCAGGTGTGGCCACTACACACCGTTAATCCTAATTTAACTGCAATCCACCCCTCCAGACCAGACCCCAATCCACCAGCATCACATGGTTCCATTAAAATACATGAGACTTTTGGGGGACACTCCAGATCCTAACCACAACATTCCACCCCTGGCCCCCAAAAGACTCATGTCCTTCTCCCCATGCAAAATGTAGTTAGTCCTTCTCAAAGAGTCACCAAAGTCTTAACAGTTTCAACACTGCTAAAGAAACTCCAAGTTCATACTCTCCTCTGAGATGTGAGACAAACTTTTAGCTGTGAGCTCCTGTTCAAACCAAAGAGTTAAGCACTTCCAATGTAAAATGGCACAGGGTAAACATTTCCATTCCAAAAGGAATGAATAAGGTAATAAAAAGGCAATAGGACCAGAGCAGTTCCTAAATCCAGCAGGGCAAGTGTTAAATCCTGTAGCTTCATGTCCAGCAACTGGGACAAACTCCAGTGAGGCATGAACTCCAAGGAGCTTGGGTGACCCCACCCCTGTGGCATTGCTGCTGACTACAACCTCCATCCTCTCTCTTTTGGGCTGGATCCACTCACGGCCTGCTGCGTTTCCCAGCTGACAATCCTTGCTTCCAGCTTCTCCAAATTTTTGGACTCTCCACTGGACCTTAGGCTTCTCCTTCACAATTTCATGCATTGCCCTCCCAGGGGCACACTGCTTGGTCTCCAAGGCCTTGCTCTGAAACCTTGGTGGAAGCCTCCATGAACCCACAACTCTTGGACTCTGCCAGCTTGTAAAGCTGGGACCGCGTGGATGTCCCCAAGATCCACCACTGGCTTGAGCAGGAATCTGGCTCCTTTGTGCCATTGTTGCAGCAGTTTCCATGTGCCTGGATTGCTGAACTCTAGGAAGCTGAACTCCAGCAAACACTTCCCTCTTTGGCCCTACAGGGAGTCCTGGGGTACTCTTCACAGGACAAGATCTTTTGCCTTTGCACCCTTTGATTGGTAAAGGGTGGAATCTTGTTGATTACTGAGTCACTGCGAATGCCTCTTTTTTACAGTCCTGCTTCCAACTTCTTGGCTTTTGTTTAATGTTAGTCTCTTGAACAACCACATGCTTTTCCACTCCAGACTGCGAGCTTTTTACATCTGTTCTCTCTGCCATTGTCTCCTGTCTTTCACTATAAAGCTGGCTAAAAGCCACAAACAGTAGCCATGCAACAGTTTTAACATCAGTCTGCCTTGAGATTTCCTCCAACAGGGTAAGCAGTCCACCAACCCTAATTTCAGCTTCAGGCAAAGTCTCTGGACAACGGCAAAATGCCGACAAACTTTTTGCCAGAGCATAGCACACATGGTTTTTAGGCCACTTGCCAACAGTCCTCCTTCCCATCTGAAACTTCTTGAGCCTGGCCTTTCCTATCCACACTTCTGTCAGCATTCTGGTCTTCTGAGCTCCGATCAGAACCTCCCCTCAATCTCGGCTCAGAGCGCTCAAAGGCTTCTCCAGCTTGCATCCCCAAACTTTTCCAAATTCCTCCTATAAACTGATTCCAAAGACTTCTGAGCCACATCTTCAGGTAAAGTACAGCAACGACCCCACTTTTGGTACCAATTCTGTCTTAGTTACTTTTTTAGTTGCTGTGACTCAATACCCGACACCCACAAACTTAGGAAAGGAAAGGTTTATTTTAGTTCACAGTCTCAAAGGTCACAGTCCATTCAGGGGCGGCTAGCAGCAATTGAAGTACATGGCAGAGAGAGAGGTGGAGGCAACTTCCCCGGACAAAGAGGAAGACAAGCTGAGGCTAGTTGAGATTAGTCCCAGTCCTCCAGGAAGGCAGGTGCAGCTTATGTATCCTTTCAGGTCTCCGCCCAGTAATTAGTCCCTCCTGCATCCAGGTGTGGCCACTACACCCTGTTAATCTTAACTCATAGGCCTTTAGTCTTAACTGTAATCCACCCCTCCAGACTAGACCCAAATCCACCAACATCACATGGTTCCATACACAATCCGTAACATCAAAATACATGAGACTTTTGGGGGACACACCAGATCCTAACCACAACACCCAGTAATCAGGAGGCTGAGGCAGGAGGATCATGAATTGGAGGTCAGCCTGGGCTACACAGTGAGCTCAAAGCCAGATGGACTTATAATAAGATCCTGTTTCAAAAAAAACAGAGAAAGAAGAAAAAAAGCAACAAAGAAAAGCAAGTGAGAAAGAAAGAAGAAAGGAAGGAAGGAATAAGAAAGAAAAAGAAAAAAGAAAGAAAGAATAAAAGAAAGAGGGCTGAGGGCATAACTCAGTGGTTAAAGTGCCTGCCTAGCAAGCTCAAGGCCTTGGGTTTGAGTCCCTAGCATCACCTAAGCTGAGTGTGGGGTGCATGTAATCCTGGCACTCAAGAGGCTGAGGCAGGAGAATTGCTGTGGATTTGGAAGCAGCCCTGGCTACATAATGAGTTTAGGACCAGCCTGGACTACAGAGCAAGATCCAGTCCCAGAAGAAGGAGGAGGAGGAGGAAAAGAGTTGACAACAAGGCCACCCTTGTGCAAACAGGCTTGTTCTCTCTCCCACCACCTCTCCCTTCCTACCTCACCGGATCACTCAAGGATCTACCGCGGGTTGTACATGCAGACAGATTTCATAGGCTCTGAAGCCCGGGTTGTTTATAAATACAGGGTTTTTTTTATTACAGATTTCCTACAATTATTGCCAGGAAATTGCCCTGTGATTTTCAAATCAAACCTGTACCGAAAAGCCAAAAACAAGATCAAAGAGTTGATGATAGTTACCGGGATACACCAGGCTTTCCAGGTGAACTCCCACCATACTGGTTTTTTAATCCCATCCTTGGGCCTTGGAGTTTGACTGCAAGCCTTGAGAACACGTCAGCTTCAGAGCTGCCTCAGGATGCTTGGTGTCCCCTTCGGAGTTTGGAGCTCAGATGTGGACCACCTTCATGTTATGGCTTAGAACTGGAGTACCCTCCAGAAGCCTAGTGTGTTTGGAAGGTGACCAGATGGTGGGGTAATTAGACCCATGTATTAATCCACACATGGTTTCATGAGCTCTTAAGAGCTAGGGCCTGATCAGAAGGGGCAGATCACTGGGGAGAAAACATGAAAGAGTAAATATTCATGTCCCTGGTTTCTTTTTGCTCTCTGCTTCCTTCACAATCCTCCTGCCTCAGCCTCCTGATCACTGGGATTACACCATGCATCACCACGTCTACCTTACTATTATTTATTCTTAATAGCTGTCACCAGAAAGTAATTCACCAGTAAGATTTTCTAAACAATTCAAGTGTGCCAATAATTTGTGTCTCTGTTTTGGGATGCTGTGAGTAGCCTCTCTCCACTAGGTTCCCCGCCATGTTCTCTTCCATTGCCAACCAACCATGACCGAAGACTGTGAACTGTGAGCTAAAATAAACCTTTCTTCCTTTAAGTTGTGGGTATAGGGTGTTGTGTCCTAACAAGGAGAAAGCGACCCATTTCCTATGCTTAACGAGAAGAGGGGTGTGTCCTCACCAGCTGAGCCCAAGTTTTCACAGAGGTGAAGAGATAAGAAGCCTTGGCTGTGCTCACGGGGCTGGCTCTGCCTTTTCATGAGGCTGCTCACAGATGTCCACCTGCCGGGTAAGTCGGACCAAGTCCTCCAGGGGCGTCTGGGCCTCTGCAGGCTCCACTGTACATCAGTAAGGTAACCATGCGTGTGCCCCAGCTGCCCTGGGGCTGGAGGGTAACCAACAACAGGGCACGCAGTGTTGTGTCTCTGGATGAGGACAGCAAAGGCACATGCTGGCCTAAAATGAGCTGGCCATCTGAGAAGCCATTGTGTGGAACAACACCAGGCGCTCCGTGCCTCGGCAGCTTGGTCTGATGCGCACCAGGAGCGAATCAGCTTTTTGTGGAACAAAGATCCCCAAGGTCAGACGTTGAGAACCCACAGCGAACACATCTCCTCTCCTATTCAGAAACACAGGAGTGCTGTCAGCGTGGGTGCCACAGCTGTGAGAGAAGCCCGGCTTTGTCTCGTCTGTCCCAATAATTCATGAACAGTTGCCTTGAGTGACCCATTGTGGCCTTACCCACTTAACTGAGTCATTCACTCCAGCCTGGTTTCTCGCTGCACGTGGCCACCACGCCTGTGCAAATACGCCGTTAGTACATCGTCGCATTCATGTAAACATGAATATTTCACAAGGAGGTTGTTAGGAGCCAGTGAGATTGGCTCAGAGCAGCCAGCCGTGGTCACTGCTCCATTCCCAGAGCCACGAGGGCCCTACAGGGAGGTGAACTCGGCCACTCTTTGCGTCCAGATGGGGTCCTGCTCTTGGGGGTCCTCTCTGCACCAACCTCATCTCCAGGCCCCAGCTGTGGCACGCTGGGCTCCCGTCTCTGCCGTCCACCCCCACTGCTGGCTTATCTTCACCTTTGAGCTCACAGCTGACTCCAAACCCCGCCTTGTGAACGCCAGCTTGCCATCATGAGCACAGGTGGGACAGGGAGAAGGGCTGTCCCAGCCAACCAGCAGGCCCCCTTCTTCCCCACTGCCTTTCTGAGCATAAAGCAGGGACAGAAAAGGGCTGAGGGTAGAACCGAAGGAGGGGTAAATGGCTTCATTGGTACCTCTGAGCAGAGTTCTAATTGAACTTCACTAATTATGGGGAGGGACCACTGGAAACATTAAAATTTAAGCACAAGTTTTATGGAACCTGACTCTTTCGGCGACGTTGAAACCACCACGGTGGGCGTGGGGATCCGGCTTGCTCCAGCAGCGTGATCAAAAAATATGGCGAATGTCAACAGTTTCAAAATCTGTTACAGTAAACAACACATTGCCATGGGTCCCCCTCAAGAATCCTCTCTTTGAGCACTGTTTGCAGCATCCCAGCCACTTCCTGAAGCAGCTCTGGAAATCCCTTTTCCTGTATATCTTCGACCTGTGTGGTCGTGGCTGCCTCAGCCTCCTACATCAATTCAAAACACTAACAGTTCAGGGTCATGTTGACTCTAGGGAACAGCCAGAAGTCTCCCAGAGCCAGATCCGGTGATGTGGTGGATGGGGACTCAGCGCCGTGTTTCCAGGAGCCCACAGCTCTCCACAGCAGTGCTGACCATGATTTGTGATCCCACCTTGGAAAGTCGTGAAAGAACATTTCCAGAACTGCTTCAGGAAGGGGCAAGGGGGATTTGAAGGGTAGTTAGGGCAGCACGTCTTCCACTGAAATAAATTTATTTTAAACACATTTTAAATCACCATGTTTTTTGATCGAACCTAACAAAGCCTGACGTCTCATCAGATCCTTGCGATACAGTCTAAAGTGGTTGTTCAATTCTTTATTTTTAAATAATCACAGGTGCATAGGAAGTCATGAAGACAGGACAGACAGCCACAACCCCCTTTACCCCGGAGTTTGCTCTCAGATGTCCACCTGCTGAGCAAGTCGGACCAAGTCCTCCAGGGGTGTCTGGGCCTGTGTGGCTGGTTGGACAGACCACCGAAGCCCCCTCTACCCCGGGGTTCCTATTAACAATCACATTTTCCTTCATTACAATCCGATATCGAATCCAGGAAATATATCGTGCGCCGTGTTATACTTTAGCGTAGGCTGTGATAAACCACAGCTCAGTCAAGAGGCAGAGTGGTCCCTTCGCCACAGAGTCCTCCCTCGTGCCCCACCCCGCCCTCCTCCAGCACCGCACATGCGACCACCGCATCCCTAAACGCCCCCCTCTTCCCACAACCACTAATTTGTTCTCCATAATTTTATCATTTGGGAAATGTTACAGAAATGGAATTCTACATTGCGTGACCTTTTGATTTGGCTTTTTCTATATCCCAGACTTCTATTGGCTGATAATTTGTTAAGCATTTTTGCATCTACATTCATGAGGAATCCTGGTCTTTAATTTTTTTTGGCATTATCTTACGTGGCTTGAGTATTGACATAATGTTAGCCTCTTAGGTTTACCAGGGAAATGTCCTGCCTCTTTTGTTGACCAGGACAGTCTATTTAGAGTTGGTATTCATTTTTCTTTACACATTTGGTAGAATATACCAGTAAAGATATCTGAGCCTCTAAAATTTTTTTTCTGAGGTTTTTAATTCTCCAATTCAATTTCTCTTCTTTCTTTTTTTCTTTCCTTCTTTCATTTTTTGTGGTGCAGAGAATTGAGCCCTGGGCCTTCCCATTAGATGCTACTCCTAGGCCTTTTTTAATTTTTGACTTTGAGACAGAGTCTCGCTACCTTGCTAAGTTGCCCAGGCTGAGCACAAACTTGTGATTCTCCTGCCTCAGCCTTCCAGATTACTGAGATTACAGGCCTGCACCATTGGCTTGCCCAGCTCCCAAGCCAATTCCCCTCATGATCATAGAACTATTCAAAATCACCTGCTCCCGGGGGTAACTTGTGATCATCGGTGCTCCGCAAGGACTTGGGCCATTTCACCTACATTGTCGAATTTCAGTGTGTCAAGTTGTTCGTAATATTTCTGTCTTTGCTCTTTTGATGAGTGAGAGCCCATAGTGACATCTGCTATTTCGTTTCTCCTATCAGTCATTTGTCTTCTCTGAGTCTCACTAGAAGTTTGTCAATTTCATTAATCCGAACACAGGTTTTGTTCTCACCAGTTTTCTCTGCTCCTGATGTCAGGGATTTCTGCTCATCATCCTGGCTCTGTTTGTGTTTGGTATTTTTGTTCTTTGTTTATTTGGTTTTTTCCACTCTTCTAGGTCCTGGGGTGAGAGCGTAGGTTATTGACCTGAGACTTTTCCTCTTCTCTAACATAATTTTAAGTGCTATCAGCTTCCCTTTTGGGGATGCCTTACCACAATTATTTTCCATTTACCTTGAGACCACCTCTTGGGTCACCCAGCCGTGTGTTACTCAAGTCCTGCATCTCTGGCGATCTTCACATGACCTTCCATTTTAATTTCTATGTAATCCCACTGTTGCAGAGAGCACCTGCTGTGTGGTGCCAATGACTTCCACCTGTCAATGCTGTAGTGTGGCGCAGGATGCAGCCCACCTGGTGTGGACATCTCCTGGGCTCCTTAGCATGCATTCTGCTCTGGGTGGACATAATAGTCGTCAAATGTGATAAGGCACCCCTGGTGTGCCCGTTGCATTCCTCTGTACTCTTACTGACCCTGTTCAAGCAGGCTCAGTTCCCTGGCTTGGGTCAATTGTTGAGTGCCAAAATCCCCAGCTACCACTGCGAATATCCCTACTTCTCCTTCTGGCTCTGTTTGTTTTGGCTTCACCAGTGTTCTAGCTGGCTCTGTTCTGTGGCCCGTACACATTTACAGTCACTCTGACCTCTTAATGGATGGTCACTGTTATCATTTAATGAGCCTTTCTGTCCCGGGGGAAATCCAAAGTCTACTTTTTCTAGAATTACTATGACCAGTCTTGCTTCTATTTGGTTAACTTATGCCTGGCATATCTTTCCAATCTTTTTACTTTAAAGTTACCTCCAGTATCAGAGTGAAACAAGTTTCCTGATGACAATAGAGTTGAGTTACATATTTTTATCCACTTGGCCATTTAGTCTTTCAAATGATATTTTGAATATATTTATTTTAATGCAATTATTCATATCTTGGGTCTTCTCAGGCTTAGGTCTGCTGTTTCACTTCCCTGATTTCTGTTGGGTTTCTTTTTTCCTTCTTTCTTTTTGACACAGGGTGTCGCTCTGCAGCCCAGGTTGGTCCTGAACTCACTATGGAGCCCAGGCTGGCCTTGGACTCACGGCAATCCTCCTGCCTCAGCCTCCCGAGTGCTGAGATTACAGGCATGAGCCACCACACCCGGCTCATGTGGTGCTGGGGAATCAAACTCAGGTACTTAGCACTTATTTTAGCACTTGCTAGGCAAATCACAAACAGGATTGGCAAATTGTTTTTCCCCTACAGATCAGCTGTCGCTTCTCTTGTTACTTTCAAGCTTTTCAAGGCTTCTTCTGAGTGAACTCTCAGAGATTGGATGGTGGTGCCTGTTGGTATTTTTACACTGATCCTGTTTGTGATTTGCTTAGCTTTCTGTTTCATGTCTTTTAGTAAATTTGAAAAAATATACCCATTATTTCTTTCTTAATACTTTCTCAGACCCATCCTCTTTTCCTATCCTTGGAGAAGTCCAGCTCCACAAACATTAGGTCTTCTGTCATCACCCCATAGATCTCTGAGAAGGTTCATTGTTTCTCTCTCTCAGTCTGTTTTCTCCACGTTGTTCAGATTGGCTCATTTGTACCATTCTAGCCTCTAGTTCATCTATCTTTCCTCCATCTTCTCCACTCTGTTATCAAGTTTATTCATTGATTTTTAATCTCAAACGATTGCACCTTTCCGCTCTAAAGTTTCTTCCTCACATTTTCTTCTTCTTAGCTGAGACTTTCTAATTTTCATTTGTTTTAAACATTTTTTTACTTCTTCTTGACTTATTTTTATGGTGGAAGGTGGATGCTCATCTGATGATTTTAATATCTATGTTATCTTGGTGCTGATGTAGTAGATTATCTTTTGAAGCATTCTTTGTTCTTGACAGAAGCGATTTTTAATAAAAATTTTTGAGCTTGAGTTATTGTTCCAAAACTCTGGGTTTCATTTGAATCTCTTTTGGCAGGCATCACTGACACCATGGCGGGTGTGGCATGGGTCTGAAATTTCAAAAGCTTCTTGTTTGGAAGGTGATTTAATCACAAGGGTGGATCAGTTGATTTCTTCTGCTGTTAAGATGTTGGGCCTATTTGAAACAGGCAGATCACTGGACTAGACCTGGAAGGGGCAGATCACTGGGGCACACCCTGGACGGACACATGCCAGCTGCCCCCTCTGTCTTGTACTCTGCCTCTTGTCCTGCTATGAACAGCTTCTCCCTGACTGGGCCTCCATCATGCCCTCCCACACTGGCAGCTGCTTATGAATGGACTGAGGCCTTCTGAAACTGTGAACTAAAATAAACCTGTGACAGTTGGAGAGATTATGTCAGGAACTGCACCTGGATTAGGGTCTGGGAACCACACCTAGATTGGGAATTGAGAACTAGCCTGGATTAGAGTGTGAGTGATTTGTGGGCCGACCAATGAGAGAAGAGCACTCACCCAGATGTAGAAGGATCAACTGGAACTCCAAGGGTATAAAAGGAAGGAAGAGGGAAGATTGTCATGGCTTCTTCCTCTGGGAAAGCTCTCGCCTTTGCAATTGTCTACGGATGCCGACTCACTACATGCTGCAGATCGTCAGCACAGATTCGCTCCAGTCTCGACCAGCGCCTGTCTGCCCGTCGCTGATCTTCAGTCTCTGGTCTTTGCCATTGTTCTTTGAACAACCAAGATCCACAGCAGACTCTCACCAGCTGTCCCGCAGTCCCGGACAGGTGTTTTACTTCATGGCTGAGCAGCCATCGGACACTCCAGCTCTTGCGCGTGCAGGCCGCCATGTTGGACTATCTCTATCCTTGGATTTGTAAGCTTTCTGAATAGATCATTTTTGTTATGATCTCTCTAAATTGGGCCTTTTGAAAGAACCCAAGTTAATACAAAGGATTTGCTGAGGTCCCAGTCCATTCGTGGACAGCTGGCAGAGGCAGGATGGGTCTGGCACGGAACAGCTGCTCACAGCATTGCAAGAGGAAGAAATCAAAGCTGGGCAGAAGTCAGGGCACGAATACTACAGCCTTCCAGGTCACATGCCCAATAATTTGGCAAACACCGAACAACCCCCCACACCCCGTCGGGCCCCAGCTCCCAGCAGCACTCAAACTCTCTAGACAATCCACAGTGTCCAAGCAGGTGAGGCTTTGGGGGGACGCTCCAGACCCAAAGCACAACAGGTGGTTATTGTTAGAACGTTTATGGTTATGGCTACAAGTTTTCTGTCTTGCTAAGCTGCCCTTCTCAGGGTCCTTCAGCCAGAAAGAGATGGTATGGGAACCTGGGGACTCTTTTTTTAATCTGTGTCAATTAATATTTCCAGGTTGCCTCCTTATTCCAATCTGAGTCTGCAACATATGAGGCAAAAAAAAAAAAAAAAAAACCAGGGATCCTATTTCCCTTTCAATCCTCAGTCCTGAGCATCCTAGTGGGTCTCTTTCTTCTCTCCTCCTTTCTGAAACATATTATGTTTGTTTTATCTGTGCTATCCAGGGCACCATACTTCATGGGAGGGCTAGGAAACAGTGCATCTGCTCCAATTTTCTAGAAGTGGAAGCGGATGTAAGTGGATTTTATCCACCCTTGGGTTTCTACTGTATAGCGTAGACACTACATGTATGTGCGTTGCTATGGTTTGGGTCTGGAGTGTCCCCCTAAACCCCCATGTATATTTATTTTGATGCAGTGGGATAGCTGTGGAAGTTTGTACTATAGGGCCTGGCTGGAAGGGGTGGGTGCTGGAGGGTTGACCTGAAAGGATCATGTCATCTTGTTGAGATTGGGGGTCACCCAGAGCAATGCTTTCAGGTTTATGTTATTGATTTGTGGTCCAGGAAATGAGGGAGGGGCACCCACAATGGGAGTGACAGGTCCAACTGGCAGCTTGAACTAAGTAAAGGAAGGAAGAAGAAACATTGTTACAACTTCTTCCTGGGGAGGTTCTGGCCTCTCCTGAGTCTCCAGCTGTGCACCTCTGCCCAGTCCCTACTCGCTAAACTGTCGCCAGATGCCATGAATGGACTGTGTGAGACCTTCCCAAACTGTGAGCAAAATAAATCTTTTCTCCCTGAAGTTGTGGTTGTTGGTATTTTGACCTGGCTAAGACTAAGTAACTGAGACACGTGAAAAGTGTGACATGGCCCTTTCTTCGACTGTGTGCATACAATAAAAGTTCAACTTACCAGTAAGTATTCTGGGCTTCTTGTAATAGATTTCATCTGTGGTTGGGAGAACAGGGGGACAGAAACAGGGCCACTGGAAAGCTACCAAGTAGAAAAGCAAGTGGAACAAGTCAATGTGTGAAACAAACTTGTAGTGGCAGCTCCCAGGCTTCCCAGGGAACAAGGGGAGTGTCTTAGATCAGTACTTGGTCACTCTTCTATAGCCAGGGTCCTGCCACCTGGGGAAATTAACGAGAAGGAGTTTAGACTTGGAGCCAGGAAACCTAAATTCCAGTTGACATGGGGACCTGGTGCAAGTGACTTCACCTTCGTCAGCTGTTTCAGTCCCTCCAGAGTGTGTACTTGGCGGACACACGATGTCCTCAGATTTACTTCTGAACTTCTGGATTGTAATTACCCTCCTGAGATCCCTTCCCCACTATCCCTGCAGGTGCACGCGCCACAGGCAAACTCTACGGGCATGCGCACACACCGTGAGCATGGGCACACACCGTGGGCACGTGCCACTGACACACACAAGCATGTGCATGCAGATGACTGCTCACCCACCTCTTTGTCCTACAGAGGTCTTTAGGGAGGATTTGCCAGCATGCTTCTGCAAGACGTTTAAACCCTCACTCATCAGTTTTTGGAAATCTTCGTTCATTTACATTGTCACAGCTCAAGAGCCCTGGGATTTAGACCTTGGACACAGTGAGACTTGTCAGCAGAATTTCTACGTTAATTTGTAAAGAGATGAGGGATATCAAAAAGGTAAGACCCCCAGAGGGGAGGGCGAAGGAAAGTCTCAAATACCTCAACTTCCAGGCCTTGGTGTCCCCTTCCCCAATTCTGCTGTCAGGGTCTTCAGCCCTTGTGGGGTGGGAAGGACGTGGGAAGGAAGGGGGAGGGAGACCCCAGCTGGGAGAGGCAAACATGGAAGAACGGGGCAGAAAAATAAGAAAGAAGTGTAAACTGGCTGGGGGGAACGGCCATGATTAATGGAATACACACAGTTATCAGCCTGGAGGTACAAATGTATCCCAGAAAACCACATCCTGTATTTTTCACTTAGTCCTTTATCACTTAAGCTACTGGAGGCGATAGCATTGATTAAAGTAGTTCTAGGAAATGCTTGTCTGCACATAAATTCATTGACATCTAGTGACTGGACAAATTGTTCAGGTCTGTTAGGAAAAGGAAGCTTTTTCCAAGTTATTTATGCTTCCTGACTTCCATTTTTAACACCTAAGGGTGTTTGTGATATGTGAGGGAGTTTTCTTGTCTCCCTGGCAGTGATGGGACACCCCTACTGAGGAAAAGATTCTCTTGTAGGACAAAGTCAATGAAGAAGAGACCTAGCCAATAGGAGACAAGCCCCGTGAAATGCACACTCCCTATGCAGTGGCTGAGGAATAGAGAGAAATCCATCAGTCTTTCTGGCTGGAAAAAGTTTGAGGGAGGACCATGGCGAGGTTACGGGAAGGACCGGCTGGCCTCTCATCTTTGGTTTCCACTACACCCTCTACGAATTCTTTCCAAAGAATGCCTTGTTGTTTTTCTGGGTCCCCAGGAAAGCATTGGTACCCACAGGACTGAAGTAGCTACAGAACAGGCAGTATTTTCAGTGTTTGATTAATATTGTTGCAAGCAAATGTGAGCATGCTCTGTGCTTCTACCTTGAGAGATTTGAAGTGTGACCAAAGCACATGCCTTTCTCCTGTCCCTTTGTCATCATCTCCTTCCTTCTCTTTCCTAGCTGAGGTTGTGCACTCTTAGGCTCAGACAGAGACCCCGAGGGAGAGCATGCCTACAGTCTCCAGGGGAGCGGCAGAGCCATGGGGGAGACGACACCAGGGCCATCGTGGCCACACGATACACAGCTCTGACAGAACCTTGCGACGCTCCACGTCCCTCAGGCCTGAAGCCAGGAAAGAGGAGACCACGGAAATAACAAAGGTCACCACAAATGATTACATGGAGGCAACCGCTGGAGTTTAGGGAAAAGAACCAAAGGTTTACGAAACAGTGGGCTGGGGGTATAGCACAGAACAAAGGCCCTGGATTCCATCCTCAGCGTCCCAAAAAGAAGGAGAGGGGGAGGGGGAGGATTAAGAGACCAAACGCAGCACAGTGGACACGGGGAAGGTGACTGTGCATTGGATTTTACCACTGGGAGATGATCAATGAGTTTAACAAGAGGGTCTTAGCAGGGTTATACGGGACCAGGAGCTCAACTATCCTCAGACACAAGGGAAGAAGCTAGGAGAGGGAGCAAAACAAAGGTCAAATTGAAGAACAAACATGGTGGTCACCACGGGGAGAGGGTCAAGATGGCGTCTGAGACCAACGGCAATGCTCCTAGGTCGAGGGCGGGAACGCCAAAGGGGAGCTCAGATGAGCGAAGCAAGTTCCCTGAGACAGCCAGCCAGGACACGGGGGACCTGTGAGGTGCTGGCAGTCACAGCACAACCAGGAAGGGGTGACCGCAGCTGCATCCTCAGCTACCCTGGGAGAGCAAACCACCCAGGCTATGGGACTCCACTGTGTCTGGGGCACAGTTCCCACAGGAGTACTGACACTGTGGTGAGGGTGGGTGGCAGCAGGCTGGGGAGGCCACAAGAGAAGCCACGGTGGTCAGTACCTCAAAGAAAGAAGCAGGCAAGTGGGGGGGGGAGGGGATGAGCTCTCTTTTTGCATAGAAATGGATGACTATTAAAACAAAATCAGAAGTCACCAACCCACAAAATTTGACTGGGATGAGTCCTTGGGGTGGCAGAACTCCTAAGGCAGCTCAAACCATTCCTGTCTGTGTGGCCCTGAAGCCTCTTGCTAAATCACACCAATGTGGCCTGGGCATGCAGATGGCTGCATCCCTCCTGGCCTGGCTCACACGAGATATGATCAGAGCATCAGACAACAGAGCTGCGTATTGTGTGGCTACAATGGTATTTTTAAATGTATTGCTGCAATAAACACATCACCACGAATCCCTCAGACTCTCCTGTCACTTCCAACTCTTGTAGTCCACTGTTCTTCCCCACTTTCTGAGACACTTGCAGAGCCTCTTTCTTGTCATTAAGTTGTGGTTTTGTGGCTGCCTCGACATCCTGAATTGATTCAAACATTTCCCTGTCGTGGTCATTGTGACTCTGGGGAAGAGCCAGACATCGTAGAGCACCAGATCTAGCAAATAAGGTGCCCGAGGCCACATTCTCTTTTTTTTTTTCTTGACAGCAATTTTCACGAATCTTTGACCAATGAAACATGATCTTAAAACAGCACAAATGTTTATGTAAAATAATTTAGTATAGTGGAAGATGTTATTTGTCCCTTTCAGAATGCTCCTTCTCCCACTCATCCCATCGTCCTTGGAAATGTGTCTCTTAGTTTACTAAGTTTGTGTTTAATATAAATATTCCCAATATATTTTGGTCCTCCCTGGGGACATCTGGGTGCTGTGGCCATGTGGTAATCCCCTGCTCCCCAGTGCCTGGCTATACTAACACCCACTGGGCCCCTGAGGCTGTGCCGGTTAAGAACTTTCACTGCAGGAAATTGATTCGGGACATTGAGGCAGCCATGACAGCTCCACTCAGGAAGGAGGACTTCCAGAACCAGTTCAGAAAGTGGCAGAAACGCTGGAATAAGTGTGCTCAAAGCCAGAGGGGAGGAGATAATGACAATGTGTCTTTTGTTATAATAATTTTTTATCTGCACATCCACTGATCTGGGGGATTCCCACCATGTAAGTCAAACAGCTCTAGAAATCTGTTAGAAAATCTGGCCCCGAGGGAGAAAAAATCACCTCCCAGCACTGGTCACCAGCATGTGGGGCACCTTGCAGCACCTTCTCCGCCTCATGGGTCAGGGAGGAGTTGCACGGGCCCAGCCAGACTGCTGTTGCTCTCCCCATCTCAGCAACTAAGAAATCAATTTGGGGGAGCAGGGCCTCACCTGTCCCCATCCCAGTGCTCCCCAGCCTGGGCCCATTTCCCACCATGCTTTGCATTTCTGGCTCCACTCGCCCTACTGTCTCCCACAGGCTTATGAGGCTCAGAGTAGGTGAGGCCCTGGGGCTAAGCAATTGGGTGGTATCATGGTTTGAATCTGGAATGTCCCCCACAAAGTATTTGGAGAGTTATTGGATTACGGGGTTAATTGCATTCCGTGGGTGCATCTGTTGGGGATTTCCTGTGCTGTTTGTGGGAGGTGGAGTCTGGAGGGTGGGTGGGTCACTGGAATCATGAGCTGAAGAGCCGGAAGGGCGTGTCTCTCCCTCTAGCTCCGCCCTCTGCTCTCTGCTTCCTGTCTCGCCATGCAGTGACCAGCTCCTCTCCAGCCAGGTCCTCTGCCAGGCCCTTCCGCCATTGCCAACTGACCACAAATGGACTAAGACCTCTTAACTGAGCCATAACAATCCTGCCCCCTTAAGTTGTGGGTGTCAGTATCATGCCCCAGCAACAAGAAAGTAACGAAGACAGGTAGATGCCTAGGAATTTGGTATGCTACTTTTTCCCCCTAGTACTCATTAAAATAGTGCTTAAGTGCTTAAATTAAATTACTTCTTTAGGATGCATTCCCCACCTCCTGCTCTCTTCCCACTGCTGAGATCTTCCTGTGATGATACACAGGCATCCTGACAGCTCTGTTTTTCAAACTCCTGGCTGCCATTCCTGGTAATAAATGAATCACATGGTGACACAGAGCTCATGTACACGTCATGTGAGTGCGTGCACGCACATACACACACACACACACACACACACACACGCACGCACGCACGCACACAACAGTGACCTAAGATGCCCTGATGGGAACACACACTGTTTTCTATTCTAGTTTTCAATGCTTGTTGATTCATTCAGTTGCTTTTGACCCAACAGTTATTTGCTACTATGATTAGAAAATATATATAATCCTTTGGAGAATGTTCTAGCCATACATCAGAAGGTGGCCCTTTCATTTTGTCTCCGAGCAGAGGCGACTGGGGGATTCAGGCTGAAGAGGAGCTTGGTGTGTGGTGGGGGGACTCCTAGGCTCTTGGAGTTGCCTCAGGTGTAGCTACATGAACAAAGAAGGGACCTTTCTGGACCAGTGGGGTGGCAGAGTACCAAAGATGCTAGGCTGAAGGGGAAGATCACACCTTCCCTGAAGCATCTTGAGCTCTATCCATGGGGGAACTTCAGAGACTCTCCCCCACGAGGGACAGTGGGAAATCTCCCATAAGGCATCTCATCTCTTCACTCTGATGCCAGATGACTGACCTGGACCTTTGGGGCCTACAGAGGGGGTGCCAACCTGTGCAGGATTTTACAATGATATTTTAAAGCTCTGCTTCCAAGCGTCTCCGCACAAACGTCCCATTTCAGCTTCACACCCTGGCTTTTAGTGTTGCTGGCATCTTCCAGGACACTGAGCTATATCCGAAATCCCCTCCATACACATGCACACATTTTTTTTGAGACAAGGTCTCTCTAAGTTGCCCAGGCTAGACTCACACTTGCCATCCTCCTGCCTCAGCCTTCCAGACTGCTGGGACTCTACCCTATGCCACCATGCCAGCCACTCCATTAGACTAAGAGTTGTCATCCTAAAATCCTCCCATATACATGCAAATACGCCTAAAGGGGTTTCTAGGGCATTTCCCTGCTAGTCTGGTGTGATGCTCCACAGATTGATTCCCCTTTAAAATGAAAAGTGAGGGCAGCAGTCACCTTCATGTGACAGGAGCTCCTGGGGCACCCGGGGAAAGCCGTGGGACCTCTGCTCAGAACATGGTTTCTACATGTACAGAGGAAGAGGTACCACATCCCGAAACAGAAGTTTTAAATTTGTGAAACTCATTCAACAAGATCTGGAGACAGATGTAATAAGTAATTCAGAAGAGTGATTCACAATTATCCATAAGCAATATTTCAATGTGTCTGCAAAAAAAAAAAAACCCTGCAAGTTTACAAAAAAAAAAAAAGAAAAAATGATGGTTTCCCTTGGTGGAAAAGTCCCATGTCTTGCCAAAGGGTCACAGCAGGTGAAGATGTAGGTGAGGACATGAGGTTGACACTTCGGTCTCCAGAACCTTCAGAAATAAACCCCATTTGTCCATTTTAAAAAATGGATTTTGGTGAGAGAGTTTAAGCAACACATACACTAAATTTTCGACACTTTGTGACAAAATGCTTCCCTTTGAGATTAAAAAGTGAGATTTAAAATAGCCTCAGAAAATTATGAAAATGACATAAGAAAAAGCAGGGTCCTTGGGGGACTCCCTTTCTCACTTGAGGTTGAGGGAAAGTGCTGGTTTGTGCTCCTGTAGGAACAGCCCATTTTTGGTATCCCCACTCTCACCCCCAATCTAGACACACAATCTTGAGTTGGAGGGGTTGCCTGTTCAGAGTGGCGCTGTCCTGACTGCCTCAGTCGATTCAAAATATCTGTCTTTCATGGTCACTTTGATGTTTAGGGGAAAACAGTCATTACCCAGCACCAGACGGGGTGAATGCGGGACATGAGGACACCTGGCCTTTTTTTCCTGATCCCACCTCGCCACTAGATGGCGCTCAGCGGCAGCATTCACTTTTTCTTTTAATCACTTCTTATAAAGACATCCACCAGAAAGCTTTCAGAACTGCCTCTGAAAGTGTAAAGAAGGATGAGATTGCCATAAGTATATGCGTAAGAGGATTTAATGCAAGAGAGAGGGTAGGAAGAGGGATAAAGGACTCTGACCATGGGACCAGAGGGTGAAGGACAGAAAGAGTAAGTGGGGGGTGGAGGGGAGAGTGGTCAAAGGGAACATACATGGGCACAAGTTCCCCAACTTCTCTATAATCAACATGTTAGTGAATCTGCAGTACACTCATATTCCAATTTAAAATAATAATAAAAAGAAGGAAGGAGGAATACAGGTTGTTTTGGGTTTGGGGTTTTGTTTTGTTGAGACAGGGTCTTGCTCTGTAGCCCAGGCTGGCCTTGGACTCAAGGCAATCCTCCTGTCTCAGCCTCCCGAGTGCTGGTATGACAGGCGTGGGCCACCTCATCCAGTTGATGTGGTGCTGGGGAATCGAACTCGAGTACTTAGCACTTGACTTAGCATTTGCTAGGCAAGTGCTTTAACCACTGGACCATTCCTCCAGCCCCGTATACATGTGTTTGAAGTGGGAAGAGTGCTTCAGGGGCATTCTCAACACTGCATCTTTTTTTGAAGTATTTCTCTTCCCATTTACACATTTTGCATCGTTTGCTGGCCCTTTGTAGACCCAATCTTGCATGACAGGAATGAGGATTAAATAAAACGACTCACGTGCAGGTGCCTAAAATAGTCCATGACACGGCAGAAGCCTGGCATTTTGTGCTATCACACCTTTATGGTGGCACAGGTGAGCGCTGCACAAACCCAGAAGGCACCATTCACAAAGACTGCAGTGTGAGTGGTGCCCCAGAACCACACAGTCTGCGCAACCATTCGTGCCAGCCCAGGAAATATTCATCTGTACCCCGCAGGGTAATTATACGCAGGACACTCACACGCCCGGGAAGTACCTTTGACCCCACTGGCACTGTCCCTCATGGCTGGTATTGTTCACACAGGAAGAGACATCTGGCCGTTGAGCAGCCCTGTTTTCTTTTTCCTAGTGGGCAGGCTGGCCTGGAGCCTCCATTCGATGATGAGGATATTGAGAAATCTCAAGGTGGGAAAAGGAAGCTGAGGGTTATTCCCTGCTCACCAGGAAGAAACTGCAAGTCCTAGGGCATCACTCTGGGCTCCTAGAGTTCACTGTGTGAAAACAGATCTCTCCACCTTAGTCCCGGGCCACAGAAATAAAGCTCATTCTTTATACCTCTACCTGCCTTTTTAAAAAATCTTTTGAGATGTTAAAGATAGGACCCAGGGCATTCCCATGGATCTGTAGCCCCAGCCCAGTTTCACTTTTGATTTTTGAGACAGTCTCATGAAGTTTCTACGAGATCCATGCCAGGCTTGAGCACTCAATCCTCCCGAAGGGCTGAGATTATAGGCCAACACAACCAGGCCCAGTGTTATTTTCTTTTATTTTATTTTATATTTTAGTCTCTCTTCACTGCCAGAGCCCCTCACTGCATCACCACACGGGCCTGCCATAATTAATTAGATAACTGAATCTCTTACATTAGTTAATCTCCAAATTGGTCTCCTCCTAATGAAATTTTAGGGAAGCCCCCACAGGCTCCTTGATGAAATCTGGGAAGCTCCTCAGTCTCATCAGCCACCATTTGGGGGAAATTATTCACTTAAGCACCACAATAGCCAAAAGAAATCTATTGAGCAGAAAATGCCAGCGCCACGTCTCCCCAGATTCACCCTCAGCCGCTGGTTGCAGCTCTGCCTTTTTTGTAGCGTTATTTCATAAATGAAACTTCAATACGAATCGTGTTTATGGCAATAGCGAGTTATCCCAAAAAACCATCAGTCCTTGCAGCCTTGTTGCCATCCGGCCCTCCGCGGGGTGTCTGGAGCAGCCCAGCGTCTCAGCCAGCAGCTAGAACGCCCGCAGGCCGGGAAGGACGGGGGGCTCTGGGAAGGACATCAAACAAATGAATTAAATGGTGCCGCATGAGCGAGGGGACTATCTCAGGGAACCGCCTGGCCCAGTGCTTTGATTTTACAGATGTGAAAAACAGAGACCCAGCTGAGAGATGTGACCAGCCTGGGGCTTCCGAATTGACTGCCCCTTCCAGAGTGCAGCGCTGGCAGAGGAGAAGCAACTGTGGCCTTTAGGGACACAGGAAGAATGGGGTGCTGTGCACACGGCCCCCTGCAGCCTCACAAAGGGTCAGGAAAGAGCCACCCGCCTCCAGATCCTGCACTTGGAGTGCCACACCAGGGGGTGGGGGGTTGTGTATGTCTCCTTGCCAAACCAGTGACATTTATCTGCTCCCACCCAGCACAGGGAGGTGCAAAAAGACAGCCCAAAACACAGAGCCCGCGAGGGACAGGCAGCGGGGAACACCCACGCAGCACGGCTGGCTTGCAGCAACACGGAGCCAAGCCTGGGAGCGGCCAGCCCAGGCAGACAGGGAAGCAGAAATGTCACACACGCACCAGCAACAGCCAGCACAGCGCGAAGACCTCTCCCCACGCTCCTGGCCCCTCAGGCTCGGGGAACATGGAACTGGAGCAGACTTTGGAGGCCACCTGGTCTCACTGTTTCCTTTGATGAAGAGAGATCAAGGCCAGGGTCCGAGTGGGGCCTGGGCTGGCTGGAGAGGGAGCTGTCCTTATGGAAGGCCACGACTTCTGGGGCTTCCCTTTGGCCGGGTTTCAGGAAATAACTGGTACAACCTTCTGGGGCAACCGAGAAGAAGGGAGGACAGACGTTAATAAGGCGTTTGTTGGTCCCAGTACATCGATGCAGATGTTCTCCCAAATGTGAGCTCTTGTTACCGGTGGCCCCATCTGGCTGTGTGCTCCTAGATGTGCTGGGTAGCCTAAATGCCCCTGTTTCTCCACCTGTAAGACACTCCTCATGAGGCACCGTGTGGCTTCAGTATGACGAACTCGGCACAGGGTCTGAGGCTGTCGTCAGTGCTTCGAGATTACATCAGAGCACCCTCTTCTGGGTGGTCAAGCATGCCCTTCTCCAGTGGCTCTGTGTGCTATGCCACTCGAACATCTCCACCTCCCCAGAGCAGCGGCTGGCTCACCCACTGTAATACTCAGGGGTGGTTGTGACTGGGATCTGGAATGTACCCCCAAAAGCCTCATGTATTTGAATGTTGTAGATTAACCGTGGACTTCATGGACCGTCAGGAGGTAAGGCCCCATTGGGGTGGACTGCTGAGGGTGTGGGGGATCATTGAAAGTATGGCCTAAAAAGACAAAAAGACACAGTCCTGCCCCATTCCCATCTTTTCCGGAGAGCCTGTGGCTTCCTTTTAAGATGCTGTGAGCAGCTGTTGTCTGCCAGAACCTTCCCGCTATTGCCAGCCACCCATGAATAAACTGAGACCTCTTGACACTGTGAGCTATAATAAACCTTTCCTATCCCCACCTCCCCCAGCTGTGGATGTTGGGTATTATGCCCCCGTAACAGGAAAGGAAATAAGACAGGGTTCTCCAGAAAAACAGAATTAATAGAAAATATCTATGTAAAAAATGTAAGGGAATGCATTAAGCAGGCTCACTGGACCAGAAGTAGAGAGCCCATAATGGCCACCTAGGAGATCCCAAGGGAAGGCCCAAGATGGCCACCTGCACAACAGCTAGATCACCAGTGACCGCTCAGACCAGACTGTGGAAGCCACAAAACGAGGGGATCGAAGATGCAGCCCTGTCCACGAGGGAACATGGGGAAGCTCAGTGTGTGAAAACGCACATCAAAAGGCAACTATGAAGACCAGAGCTCTTCCAGAGACACAAATTCATCCTTCTGCCTTTCCTCCATTTTTATCCTGTCCAGGCTACAAGCTTATTGGTTGGTGCCACCCACATCCAGAACTGGTCTCCTTCCCTAGATTGGCTGGCCTCCATGTCAGTCATCCCCAGGTGCCCCCAGAACTCTGCCTTACTGACATGCTGGGTCACTGGTGTTCAACCTTTTGGCTTACCTTGGCCACATTGAGTGAAGAGAGAATGTCTTGGGCCAAGTGCAAAATGTCTAATATTGTTAATGCGACTAAGTCACTAACCCCTCGTGTTTTTTCCCCATTTTATTGATCTGTATAAGCTTTTACAGGCAAATGGAAGAAGTTTGAGAACATCATGCTTAGTGGAGTGAATCAGAAGCAGAAGGTGAAACATCAAATGGTCTCTCTGATATGAGAGACCCAGAGCACAACTCCTATGGAACTTAAAGCGAACAACAAAGTGAAACAGGGGGGTAGGGTGAGGAGGGAGGGAGGAGTGGGTAGGGGGAGGGGCAAAAGGAGAGTGGGAAAGTCCTTGTCACCTTGACAAGATACATAGGTGCACAAAATGCCAAACTTCATTGTAAACCTTAAATTTTGCACTTATACATAACAATAACCCCTCGTGTTTTAAGAAATTTCATGAACTTGTATTAGGTTGCATTCAAGGCCCTCTGGGCCACACGCAGCCCGCAGGCCATATCTCAGACAGGCTCTGTGTCAGGTGTTCCTTAGTCCATTCATGGTGACAAAGCGTGATGAGTGACCACACTCACGCTTCAATTCGGGATACTTCCTGAGGGACAAATGCCTCAAGAGCTTTTACCACTGTGTTCACTATAGATTTAAGAAACTACCCCTCCCCTGGGGGACGCAAGGAGCCCCCCACGCATGTGGCTCCCTCTCTGGTGGGCAGCAAGTTCCCTTCCAATCACCTTCTGGCTCTTGATGTGAAGAGTGGCATCAGGGACTAAATTAGAACCAATAGAAAGATGGAAGAGTGAAGCAGTCAGAGCACGGCAGGCTCGGGGACCGGGTAGGTGCCCTTCCGCCTCAGTACTCAGGGCCCGGCTCTGCTCTGATGGGTGCCAGGAAACTGGGGCCCCAGTGAAGGCAAGACAGCAGGAGGCAGAGGACAAGATCCGCACAGACTTGCTGTCCTTCATCCTCCAAGAACAACAGGCTGGAGAATGGCACGTAACCCTCTGTTCGGTTCATCCAAAACCCTCCTGAGGTGCCATCTTGGCTTCCCAGAAGGGTGGCCTCAGTCACAGGGGTTGTATTAGTTTGGGTTCTTCAAAAGGCAGAATTTACAGATTGTATAACAAAAAGGATCTGGTAGTAAGGCTTACGAATCCAAGGACGGAGATAGTTCAAGACAATTGTAAAGGCGAGAGCTTTCCCAGAGGAAGAAGCTATAACAATCTTCTCTCTTCCTTCCTTTTACACCATTGGAGTTCCAGTTGGCCCTCCCACATCTGGGTGGGTGCTCTTCCCTCATTGGCCATCCCACAAATCACTCACACTCTAATCCGGGCCAGTTCTTGATTCCCTGTCTAAGCGTGGTTCCCAAACCCTAATCCAGTTGTGGTTCCTGATTCCCTCAAGTTTGCATAATCTCTTCAAGGGTCACGGGGGTGAAAGAGGCTCATAGGGCCTTCACACTGAGTTACATCCTCAGTGCCATCCCACCTTTGTTTTCTTTTGAGACAGTCTAACTTGCCGAGGCCAGGCTCAATCTTGTGATCCTCCTGCCTCAGCCTCACAAAGTCCTAGGACGATAGGCTTGTGCTATCTTTTCAAATGTCCTCCTGCTTCTTATCGTCTCTTCTCATGAGCTACCACCTCTTTCAGGAAAGTTCCACCCAACCAGAGAGCCCCGCTCCCACAATCCTTACTCCCCTCATCAGCACCCAAACTTACAATGTGTGGCAAAGAAGTGGGGCCATCCGGATGTCTGTTAGAGCAGCCCATGCCCTTGCTGGCCAAGCAACTTCCAACAGGGGAATGATGGGAAGAAAATGGAACAGATACTGTGGGCATTCAGACTGTAACTTTAGAAAGAACATAGAAGTACCTCCAGTGTTTTCCACCCCAGTCACACTCCCTCTCCCACTGACCTTTGTCCAGACCCAATCGGAGACCCCAGCTGGCACTGTGATGTGCTGTTCCTCACGCAGGCAGGACTCCCTCTTGCAGAGCCATGAATAATAACCACACCAGCTGGAATCAGGTGAAACAATCTTGGAAATCAATGAGAAAGCATAATGATTGTTTTGTGATTTACTTCCGTAATTACTATTTTTATTACCAGATATTTGTGATACTCGCTAATTCCACCTAGCTTGGGGAGTCAGTGCAAATGGGTGCTCCATCTTAATTCTTGCCATTTCTCCCTCCCTCCCCCACACTCCCACCATCTCCCCTTCCGCAGACCCTCGGCCACTGCCCCCAAAGTCCACCTCCTTGCTCCCTGTTTCCTTTGGCTGTTTGTTTACTTTCCTATCTCATACAAGAGAAACATGTCATACTCAACCCCCTGCGTCTGCTCTATTCCGCTAAGTATGATGGTCTTATGATCATTTCATGATCTCTTAAAAATTTTGTTTCTGGTCATCAACATTAAAACTCTTCTGCCTCAGGTCATCAAATCATCTTAAGAAAACGATCTTAAGACAGCAATATCAGTTTAAAATATCAATCTGACCTTATTATAAACATAAGAAGCACCGACAACGAAGGTGGTTTGCTTCTTTCTTTGAGAGAAGCGTCACACAAGTTGGTTCCTCAACGTCTCACCCTCTTCCCGTGACTCCCAACATAGAGCAAGCAGCTTCTCTGTGCTTGGCCAATCATCCCCCTCTTCTCTGAGATCGGTCCACTTCCGGCAGTGCATCCTGTGAACTTCTTGATGTTGTGCAATCTCCCTAAGAATTCTTTTAAAGGTCAGTCTTTGCTGCCCTCCCTTCCTCGGGGATAGCTTCATTCTTTTCATTTTTTTGTCACAACCATGTTCCTGGTTCATGCCATGCTCTCCTTTGCGAGGGCCCCCTGGCTGTGTCCTAGTGTCTCTGAACCCACGTTCTCTGGGGAGTCCCCTCGAGTGATTTGAATCCTTCTTCCGACTCTCACACATCCTGTCTCTTCACTGTGCTTTGCCTCCGGGCTGGCCTACTTCCTCTTCAAAGTAAAATGTCCCATGGGATTTGTCACCAGGAGACTTTAAGGACACAGTTCCAGACATGCTACTGGTGCCTGAGCTGAGCAACAGAGACAGCAACCAGCCACCGGGAGCCTGGGAGCCAAGTGGGTGGCTGTCCTGTATGTCTGGTATCTATGAAGGATTTGGGAAGGAAGAGTTCACATCGTAGCTGGTCCTCTGGGCTATTCCTCAGAGTAATACCACATTGTCATGGTCAGGACCCAAGATGTTCCCCCAAGGCCTCATTTCATCCAAGGCTTGGGACTCCAGGGGCTAAATGGATCATGAAGTCAGTGACATAACCACTGAAAGCCAGGACCTGTGGTGCAGGCTTGTCACCCCAGGACTCTATGAGGCTGAGGCACAAAGTTCAAGAACCCAGGCAAATTAGTGACTTAGTGAGATCTGGTCTCAAAATCAGAACGAAACAATGGCTAAAGATGAAGGCTCTGGGCTCGATACTCAGTATCACAAAAAAAGTGGACTCCTGCATTGGTAAGTTGTTCGTTGCTCAAATTTTTTTTTGGGTGGGGGGATTGGGTTGGTTGGGGTCTCATTGGATGAGATGGGTCACTGGGTATGTGTAAGCCATATGTCTGATCCCTGGTCACTTCCTCTTCAGCTCTTGCCCTCTCACTCAGCCTCCTGGCTGCAGTGAGTTGAGCATCTTTGCTCCGCCATGCTCCGCCATAGTGTCCTGCCTTCTCTCAGGCCCAGAGTCATGGCAGCCCACCATGGACCGACACCTCTGAAACCGTGAGCCAAATAAATCTTTCCTCCTTCAAGTCACTCTTTTTTTTTTTTTTTTTTTTTGCTAGAGTATTTGGTCACAGTGACGAAAAGCTGACTGAAACATGTGGTAACTAAAATCGTTGTTGAAGGACAGGGTCAAAACACTGTGCTAAGGGAAGCGTTGGTGTGTAGGAAGTGGGCACGTCAGGGCTGACACACTTCAGACTATGTATGTATGCCTCCCAAAGTAAGATTCAGAGCTTACGTGTTTCCCAGAAATGTTGACAGCACTGCACAAACCTTTGAAGTTCTAGTACCATTTTTCCTCTCACGTGTCTGTGTGGATTTCCTATGGGTGAGCCAGGAGAGACCTGACGTCACGGTGCAGGTGTTCCCATCAGCCCTGGTATTCCCTAGGGACAGATTTAAGTCCCTTTTACCTGTGCTCACCTGAGAACTGCTGGGACATGGGTGGAGGTGACCGAAGGCCAACAGTTTGGGTTAGTGTCACACCTAAGCTGCTGGGGACACCAGGCCAGGATGGCCTGGACACCCACAGGAACAGCAATGCCATCCTCAGAGGATCTTGGGGCCTCCGGGGAGCGCCAGGGTTACAGCTGTAGGCCTTTCCCTTCTGTACTGTCTCCACCCTTCAGTGCCCTTTAGAGCTAAATTGAATTTAATTGCAGTCAATTTTCTCAAGTACTGAGGAGACAGGCAGATTACAATGGGAGTGTTACTACTGCCTCCCTGCCTCCCTGGATTCCCAGGTGGACATTAAAAAGTCATTTCATCTGACACTCAGCCCTTGGGCCCTGGATCCACATCCCAGGAAGCAGCGCTGGGCCCTGAGCCAGCTGTTAACACTGCGGGCTTAAAGGCTTCTGGCTTTCCCAACCCAGGAGAAAGGGTCAAAAAGTCCACTGCCTGCTGCTGAGTGCTCGTGATGCAGGAGCCGTGTGTGTGCATGCGTGAGTGTGTGTGTGTGTGTGTGTGTGTGTGTGTGTGCGTGCGTGCGTGTAGCTGATGATCAAGCCCACGACCTTCTCAATGAGCTACACCCATAACCCAATTTTATTTTCTTGATTTTGAGACAAGGTTCTACTCAGTTGCTAAGTTGCCCTGACTGGGCTCTAACTTGCGATCCTCCTGCCTCAGCCCCCCAGACTGCTGGGATGACAGGCCTGTGCTGCTAGATCCAGCTTGCCTTCTCTGCCCATAAGGACAGCAGTCATCTCATTGAGCCAGGACCACTGCAACAAACTTGCACCAGCTATGCCCCATCTGCAGTGAGCTCCCACTCACAGGTCCCAGGGTGAGGGGTGCACTGTGTCTTTGAGTGTACATGACTCAGCCTACCACGCTGCTAAGTGACCAGTTCATAATGCATGACAGTGTCGGCCCTTAAGAGCCCTGTGGACCCTGTAATCACCCACTACTGAGACCAAAACCCCGGGCTGTGACAGGCCCCAGACACCCTGCTTTCTCAGCTAGTGCAGCTGTATGATGGATCTGGGTTCTCTAAGATGTTTAACTGCTGTTATTTGGAGACATCAGAGTTGACAGCTGGGGACAAAGACAGAGAGGGTGAACACACTGAAGGAGTGAGTGATGGCACCTGGGGCTTGGAGGAGCAGCAGCTGAGGAGTCCTGGCTGGCAACACCTGCCTGTCACCCCTTGCCAGGGCACTGGCCCCACCTTGGCTTCCTGCCCCTCTCGGAGCCACCACTGAACTGACTGATAGTAACAGCACCCGCCTGCCTCCCTCCTCCCCCACCAGGGAAATGTATTAATGTTTCCCAAAGGAAGATGCATTCCTCTTGAGTCACCTGTCATTTCCTGCCCCCGCCTCAGTTTACCCTCCCTTCCAACGAGGACACTCAACTCCCCTGAACTCAAGTCGAACGGCTTTGTGCCTCCCCCAGTGTGATCCCAGGTGTTTGCAGAGTTTCTGATGTTTTCTGAACACACTGGGCAGCTCCGGCTGCTGCAGAGAGCTGTGGGGACTGAGCCTGCCTTCTACGTGTCTGGGGCTCGGCCCAGAGATGAGCCCAGGACATCTCAGAGAGGACAGGGAATGGCTGTGAGCTGCATGTTGGCCATGAAGCAGGAGCAATGCTACGGTGTCATAGTAAATAGCAACAGCCATGCTAGGTTGTTGTGCTGGTATCATTAGCTCCATTTGACAGATGAGGAAACTGAGGCCCGGGAAGCCAAGGTAGCTCACACACCCTCACAGGAGGGTGTATATAAGTGGTAGAGCTGGGTCTGTGACAGAAGCCTTTGTGTCTCCTTTAAGGTCAGGGGTCTTTCTCAGATTGGTCATCTCATCCACTTCAGCAGCTCATGGAGGTCAGTCCCCCTTGACTCCCAGTTCTCGCTACCCTGTACGCCACCACTCTGTCCTTTAAGCTGTATCCTGAGCTTGTATTGAATGAATTGCTGAAACTTCCCTTGTAGCATCCAAAACCCAGGAGCAACCCAAGTCGACATCAACCCAACACGAAAATGAGCGAGGCAATGGAATATCACACAGCAACGAGAAAGAACACTGCAGTTGAATTCACATTCGTTGCATCAAGTAAAGGAACCTAGGCATAGAAAGAAAGCAGGAGGCGCTATTCCATTTCTCTGGGTTCAAAAGCAGCAAAGACGAGCCTATGGTAACAGTAGTAATGAAGGCAGCCACCTTGGGACTAGGAAGGGGTACAGGAAAGCTTCCTGGGCTAGAAAGGCTTCAGGCGGGTGACAGTTCCTGTGACCGCTGGAGAGATGATGTCAACTTGAGACACTGAGGAACCACACCTGGATTAGGGTTTGGGAACCACACCTAGATTGGGCATTGAGAGCAGGCCTGGATTAGAGTGTGAGTGACTTGTGGGCAGGCCAATGAGGGAAGAGCACCCACCCGGATGTGGGAGGGCCAACTGGAACTCGAACTGTATAAAAGAAAGGAAGAGGGACGCTTGTAACAGCTTTTTCCTCTGGAGAGAGACTGGACTTGATGGGACTCGGCTTCCTGTGTGTGATGTCGTGAGAAGCCGCCTCCACCTCTGCCTCTGCCATGTACTTCCATTGCTGCCGGCCGCCCCTGAATGGACTGTGACCTTCTGAAACTGTGAGCTAAAATAAACCTTTCCTGCCCTAAATGTGTGGATGTCGGGTATTGACAGCAATGAAAAAGTAACTAAGACAGTTCCACAGGGGAAGTTTCATATACATCAAAATCCAATAAACATTTAGAATATAACTGGCCAGTCAAGCAAGCCCACGAGACAATCCTCAATGTCACTGGCTATTAGGGAAAGACGAAGGTGAACCTCAGTGAGGGGGGGACCCTTCACGCCCACAGGATGGCTGCAATCCAAAAGGCAGACAACAAGAAACGGTGGTGAGGACGTGGAGAGACTGGAACCCCCGCACATCCCCAGTGGGAACGTGAAATGTTGCGATCTCTTCTTGCAGCTCCCTAAAATGTTGGAGTTAGCTGATGACCAAGATGTGTACCCAAGAGGATTGAAAGGACACGTCTGCCCAAAACCTGTATGTGGGAGCCGGCCCGGGCCCGGGGTAGGCTCCAATGGCTGTACTGGCATTTGAATCCTAAGATGGCGCCTGGGCGTTTGGCCAAGGGCTCGTGGCGCAGTTAAAAATAAGAGTGTGGCGCAGCAAGAAAAGTGAAGAGGAAGTCCCAAGGTGGGGTGATGGGTCTGGAGAGTTTGTTAGCCTATTAGATTGCTTATATGCTAATGTTAGCCTATTAGATTGCTTGTATGCTAACGTGTAGCCTATTAGATTGCTTGTATGTTAATGTGGGTATGGAAGTGTATTTAAGCTTGGGCTTTGCGGAATAAAGAGAGTCAGTCAACGTTCCACGATCGTGAGAGTCCGTGTGGTGTCTTTGCTGGTCGAAGAAGCCATACTGTATACAAATGCTCATGGCAGCATGAGTTATAACTGTTAATATAAGGAAACAACCCAAATGTCCATAAGCTGGTGAGGTCGAATGTGGCATGGCCATAAAGTGGAATATTACCTGGTGGTGAAACGGAAATGAACACATATTACAATGTGGTTGAACCTTGAAGACTTGCTAAGTTAAAGACACCAGACACAGAATTTCACATGTCACCAGATTCCATTTCTTTGGAAAGTCTAATATCCACACTCCAGGCTATGGGGACTATTGGAGTGACCTTGGGAACATGACTTGGGCTTGTCCCAGGCCTAAAGGAGAGGAAGCTTTTGCCCCTCACTCAGGACTGTCCAGGAACAATAACCCTTCAGCACTTCCTGCCTCTCTGTAGCCCACTCACAGCAGTGTCACAGAGAACGCCATCAGGCTGAGACCCACGATGAGAGTACAGGTAGAAAACGGTGCACAGGTGACCTACAGGTGGCTGAGGGAACGAGCCCAGCAGACCAGCCGGGCCAGTAAGTCTCCCAGAACCACCATCAAGGGCCTGAGGGCAGCTTACCTTCAACAGGGCCGCAGGTCAGGGAGGAGGTCACGGCAACCTGTCCAAGGCTCGAGGCCCCGGGGTTAATGAAGCGTGGAGCTCAGGTTTGTGCACACCTGGTCTGCTGGCTTCCTCCAGCTGCCAGGGCAAAGGGCCATGGTTCCCCCAGGACAGGGAGGGAGAGTCTGCCACAGGCCACTCTGGAGCTTGGAGGCTGCTGGAGATTGTTGGTGGAGATCCGTAACCCCTGTCTTGTTCAGATCAGGAGACCCCAACCGCCTGGGTGGAGAACCAGAGGGCAAGGACAGATAAATGAGGAGCAGGAAGTCAACGCAAGTAAAGCTCCGCCCCCTATCATCACCCTCCTATCAGGTTCCAACGCCACTGCTGATTGACAGGAGGTGGGGCTTCACGCCTGCTCCCCTTTTGCTGTGGCTCAGCCTCTCAAAGGCAGCCTCCGAATTTGGACATGAAGGCACACGTCTATATTACCAGCCCCTGGGAAACTGAGGCAGGAGGATTGCCATGAGTTTGAGACCAGCCTGACTGACAGTGAGCCCAGGAGCAGCCTGGACTACATAGTGGGACCCTGCCTCAAAAACAAAAGCTAACCTCCAACAAGTCACTAGGTAACGAGTACCACCCTGCTCCTTAGAAGAATGGTGACAGGTCCCTGGTATCACAGAGGTGGGGAACCAAGGGCTTAGATCTAAACTGCACCCTTCCAAGAGTCTGTATCTGGAAGGGGATTGGATCCCGGGACACTGCGCTTTTCCACAGAGTCACCCATGGGTGAGTGAGTTTGTGGCTGGCTAAGCTATTAGAAGGTGGAACCTGGCTGGAGGTGGATCTTCAGGGTCACGACCTGGAAGGTTAGGTTGTCCCCAGCTCCTCCCCTCTCTCTGCCTCCTGACTGTCATAGGGTGAGCAGTTTTTCCTTGATGGGACCTTCCACCATGCCATTCTGCCTTGGAGTTAGCCATGGACTGAACCCTGGGAATCTGTGAGCTGAAACAACCTTCACTCCTTTAAGTTGTGGGTGTCAGGTATTGTGCCCCAGAGACAAGAAAGTAACTAGCTCAGCCTGCTTTATCTACACAGGGATTCTCCCTGCATGCAGGGCTGTGTCCAAAATGTCCCCTGTTAATAACCACACAGAGAGGATGAGATGAGGGCCACCTCAAACAATGACCGCATGACATCTGCAACCACCCCGTTTCCAAGTAAGCTCAAATCCACCGTTTCTGTAAAAAGAGCCCATCCGCTGTGTCCCTGGGTTCCTTTGATGGCCCTTCCCCATCCTAGGGAACAGAGTGACTGGGTCACAGATTCAGAGGGCAGAGGACTGTGTGGTGTGAATGGATGGAATGAGGAAGAGAACCCCAGGGAGGAGGGGTGGGCCAGGACCACGTCTGGCTGTTACCTTAATCACTGAGATTCAATTGCCAAATATAATAAATTATTATAGAAATTAAGCCCTGGCGAAAATCATTCTACAATGACAAGAACACACAATGAGCCGCCTGAGTTCATAAAGAACAAATTATGCCAGGCTCGTCTGATGGTGCCTTGGAGGAAATTGGAAAATTCAGGGGTGGGGAGCTGGCAGGTCTTGATTTAACTACAGCAAGTGATACATTGTCTCCTGGAACCGCCCCCACACAATTAATTCAAATTAGCTTGGTGAGGAGAAACTAGAAGGAAGATAAACAAACAAACAATGATTAAAGGAGTGGGCCAAAGCCCACCCTCATTCCCCTAAGTTAGGGAGGCTGGGCGGAGGGGAGAGGGGAGGGTTGGGCTTCCTGGTAGACTTGTACAGGTGTGGAAATGCTCCCGGTCGTGGGTTAAGGGGCACTGGGGTGGAACAGCTGGAAAACTAGCTGGGTCAGTAGGAGTCGCTGAGGGCCTACTGCATGGTGGGCTACTCTGCTGACCCACCAGAGGCCATGCCTTGAATAGTCCCACTTTCCTGGACAGAGTGACCTATTTAAAAATGACTCCCTAGACCTGTAATCCCAGCACTCTGGGAGGCTGAGGCAGGAGGATCCTAAGCCCAAGGCCAGCCTGGGCAACTTAGTGAGGCCAACACTGTCCTAAAATAAAATAAAATGAAAAGTGCTGGGAATGTCCTTCAGGGGTAGAGCTTAGCATGTGCATGGGGCTAGTTTTAATCTCCAGGACCACCACCACAATCATAACACAAAGCAGGATATGGTGGCCCGGACTTGCCTTCTCAGCACTGTGGGAGGCTGAGGCAGGAGGACCCCAAGTATAAGCCCAGCCTGGGCAACTTAGTGACTTGGCAAGACCCTGCCTCAATAAATAAATAAATAAATAAATAAATAAATAAATAAATAAAATGGGCTGGAAATGTAGCTCACTGTAAAGGCCCTGGGTTCTATTCCCAGTAACACACAAGAGAGAGAGAATCGCATTAACGAAACCCCAGTTTGAAATTACAAGACAAACGCCTGCTTCCTTAAATTAGTGGCAAAAAAAAAAAAAGCGAAGGGGGTCCAAGAATGTGTAGATTTCAGGGAACTTAAGGGACATCGTCAGCCCATTGCCGAGTGACAGTGTTTTGAGATTTCAATTTGAACCAACTAGCATTTACAGGAACATTTATGAGGCAATCACAGAAACAAATTGAGTATTTGTGTGCATTTGATGATTTTAAGCAATTTAAGCAATTATAGGATAGAAGACAAGTTATGGGAGCACGTTGTTATTTTTGTAAATGTCGATATTTTTTGGAGATGGAAGTTGATGTGTTTGTGGATGAAATGATACAAAGTTTAGAATTCGCTTCAAAGCAATCCAGTGTGTGCATGCCTATGTGTGTGTGTACACGTGCTTGGTGGGTGACATCTCAGACTGGAGGCGGGAGGTGGGGGGGGGGCACACATCCGGTACAGGACCCTGCTCAGGGCCGGGTTGGCGGTGGTCAGACCGAAAGTGCAGAGAGACTGGCCACATGGAGCGCACAGGCTGGTGTAGGATCCTGGAGGGTACAAGGACCTGACCCACAGACCCAATCACCTGCTGTCAGGAACTGGAGGGCCAGGTGGGCGATGGAGATTTCAGTCAGTGGGGACGGACAGGCTTGTTTGATAAACTCACTAGGGCCTCTCTGGGGTGACTGGACCCAGCCTGGACCGACACAGGGAAGGAAGTTTCAGCCCAGTGGAGCACAGGGAGGGGGAGGTTAGGGGTGGGATCTGCTGGACTCTGTGCTCCGGGCAACTCCTAGGTCCCTCTCTGGGTGTGCGAGGGGACAGTGAAGCACCTTGAGAATGGGCCAAGCTGAGATGGACCCAAGTGGACACTTTGTGTTAGAAGGACAGGCAAGGGAGATGTCACACACAGCCTTGGATCTGCAAGAGAGCGGCTTAAAGGAAAGGAGGGGAGGGGAGGAGAACTAGTGTCAAGCCTCAGGACAGCACTGAGAGCCAAGGTCAGTAACACGCAGAAGCCGCCGCACTGGTCAGCCCCTCCCCAACTCCCCACCACTTCTCTGCCCCCATCCCTCTTCACCTTGGCCTACTGATTCCCCACTCCGGTTCCAAGGTCCCCGGCAGGCTGGCAGTAAGCACCTGCTTTCCCTCCTTCGCCTCACTCACCGTACCTGCCAGGTGACCCACACACCTGTCCCTAGCTGACTGAGAAGCTGGCCAACCCTCCACAGCCACACGCTCTTTCTGCCCGCTCTGCCACCTACCCCCGGGCGTTGTCCCTCGGCTCCTAGTCCTTTGCAGAAGAGAGCCGTGGCACAGAGTCCATTGACCTGGGGACAAGTCCTGATTTAGCCGTCGTATGTGAGTAGACTCAGACACTTCCACACGCCCTTCTGGCCTGTGAGAGAGGGGCATGCGGTGGCCATGGCGACCACACTGACCGCACAGTTGCCACGTGCAGATGGCACTTGGCTGCACGCTGTGTCACTGCTGCCCTAGCTGCCATCTCCTCTGTGTTCCCGTACACCTGCTGGCCAGCTCTGCCCTCCAGAACCCCAGCAGAGACCACCGGGCCTGGCTTTGCCAGCGTGGCGCCAGCCTGGCCCAACCCAAGTTCAACAACTCATGGGGGGATGGAGACACAAACCAAGGACCTCCCCACCAACATAGCAGAAATGGTAGCCGTTGCAGCAGGAGGTGAGGTGACCCCTGGGGATGGGGCTGCGTGGCAGGGCACAGCCACGCCCTAGAAGCCACGCCATCCATTCTCAAGGTGAGAACACCCACTGTGCTCTGGGAAACTCCTTCTGTGGGACCCCAGACGTTACGAAGCCAGCCACTTCCCAAAGCCTGTATCCAACACCCACTTGCCACAAGGCCACCGGGGAGCACGTAGTAGAATTTACTGCCGGATTAAATCTCAGGAAGGGGTGGAGAGCACCGTCAATGAAGCCCCCGGGTAGGGCTTTTAATGCCTTCATAGAATAAAATGTGTAGTTTTGGGGGGCTGCTATTAATTATGGCTGTACTTTCCTCAGAGAGAACGACAAGACTTCATGCTCAGGAACCCACCGTGTCCCCCTCGTGACTAGTTTGAAGACTCCATCGCCCCCTTGACCTGAGGGCATCTTCTTCCTTCACTGTGGTGGCTTCTCGGGGGAGAGACATGGTGGGTGGTGTTGGTCATAAAGGGAGGCGTGACCTGCGGGATTGATTGGGTCCTCTGAAGCTTTGTCCTTCTAGTCCCCCGTATCTGGTCTCCCCCCTTTTCCCTGTCGGGTCCATGACTTGGCTCTGGCCCCTCACCTACCACGCACTCCCTGCCTCTCACTTAGCTAGCTGCCGTGACCTCAGGAACCAAGTCCTTGCCAGCAGGATTTAAGGGCAAACGACGTCGGTAGCTCTCAAGGTGCTGACGTCCCTGGGTCATCTGAATGTGGTGCCTGTGAACAGCAGTAACTAGCAACGGACAAAGGTGATCTGCAGGAGGAGTCAGGGACCTGAGGTGACCTTACAGAGCTGGGCCACCTGCCCATCTGCACCATCTGCTAGCTCTGGGTGGTCCTGGAAGTGAGGACTGAACCTGTTGTGTGTTGAGGGATTCTTTGTTATGTACCTTAGCCACTGCCCTAACGAATACACAAATACACACCTCACTACAGGCAAGTGGTTAAAATCTAAAATTCCTTGACTGTCTTTGATTTAAAAAAAAAAAAAAGAGGGACTGGAGAAATAGTTCAGGGTTACAGTGCTTGCCTATCAAGCGCTAAGTTCCCAAATTCAATTCCCCAGCACCACATAAGCCGGGCATGGTGGCACACGCCTGTAATCCCAGCACTCAGGAGGCTGAGGCAGGAGGATTATTTGAGTTTGAAGCCAGTATGGGCTCCATAGTGAGTTCAGGACCAGCCTGAGCTGCAGAGATGCTGTGTCAAAAAAAAAAAAAAAAAAAAAAAAAAAAAAAAAAAAAAAAAAAAAAAAAAAAAAAAAAGATCACAGACTCTTTTTCCTCTTGGCACCTAAACTCCCAGCTACCCACGCCCCCTCTGCTCTGAGTAGCGTCCCCACCTGTCCTAATATAACCGGCTGCCAAGTTCTTGCTCTTTTATATCCTAACTGCTGGAAAAAGCGATTTTTGCCCAGCAAGACCTTAAAGTATACAAAGTAAACAGTGAATGGCTCGCTTCTGAGCACAGAAATTACCCTTGAGAAGTTCTGTGTCACCGTGGTTGATCTTGCTGAGAGAGAGTGTATGGTAGGGTGATAGAAATTCAATTTAGAAGCTGGGGCTGGTGATGCAGGCCTGTCATCCCAGCGATGTGGGAGGCCGAGACGGAGGGTCTCAAGTTTGAGCCTCGCCTGGACAACTTAGTGACTTAGCAGAATGAAATGGGCTGGGGATGTAGCTCGGGGTGAAGGCTCTAGGTTGGGCCTCCAGTACCACAGAAGGAACAGAAAAGATAAAAGATGCCAAGTGGCTCCTGTTTATTTTATATTAGCATGTTTTCTGGAGGGACTCAGCCAAGTCACAGCGAGCACGGGGTCCTCTCTTGCCCTTCCTGGGCACTCGGCCACCAGCGGTCCTGGGTGAGCTCCCAGGGTGGCAGCATACCTGATTGCTTCTCATGTTGAAAGAGGGAAGAAGGAAAAAAAACAGGGGAACCACAGTCACAGAATACTTTAAATCCTGGTCAAGCAGCACTTTGGGCAGAAGAAAGGTGCTGAGAAAACAGGCCAACAATGACAGCAGGCCACGTGCCCCGTGCTGGGAGTCCTCTGTGCCAGCCGCTGGAGATAGACAAGGAAAGTAGTAGGGGTGAGGATGAAGGCACCCCAGCTAGATCCAGGGCTGTTGTGCCCAGGCACCCATGGAAATGCACAACCGGCCAGACTGGACCCCAAGCTGAGGGTCCCCACTGCTGCTGCCACCCTCACCACGCCTCATCTGGGTCCTGCCCTGGGCAAGGCGGCCAGTGCCCAGCTGGGCAGGCTGTGCCCCCAGAACCTGGGCAGCCTGTGGGGGCTGGGACCAACTCCACAGCCATGCCAACCGAGGTGCCTAGGGTGCATCTAGAATGCACCTCTGGTCCCTGAGCCGCAGCCTCCCCTGCGACCTTCACTGCCCCAGCAAGGGGAAAGAATGGATTCTGGTGACGGCAGACATGGATTTGAATCCCCGCTCCGTTGCTTCTTGCTTAAATGGTCTTGGACAAATTACGCTTCTCTTTTCTTCATTGAGAAAGTTATGAGGATTAAGAGGTGAAGGACACGCGCTGCTTGCTACCTGTAGAATTCATTTCCTCTTTTCTTGACCTTTGAATTCACAAGGCAGGCCCTACCCTTGGCCTGGGACTTCTGCCCCTTGCTGCCACAGCCACCTGTCACCTGTTGCAGGCAGAGCATCCTGTGGAAATGACGTGGCTGTCCCCAGCCTGCACCTCTGTGATGACTGCCTTTCCTCCCCACACCGTCAGGCTCACCCCATTCCAGGCGGCCTCACGACCAGCGCCCAGGCAGCCCTCAGCCTGCCCGCCCCCCAACCCCCAGAGCTGACCTCCCAGAGCTCCAGCCCGTCTTTACCTGCCGAGACCTAGGAGGGAGATACAGAGCAGAGGAAGCCTTGTCCCCCTCCCGGTTCCCAGGCGCCGCGGGGTGACAAACCTTGCTGAGGTTCACATGCTGCCTCTGCTTCCTCCCAGCTGCGTGGCTCAAAGCCACGCCTTATGTGACAAGAATATACATTGCTCTTTAAGACAGCCTTGTGCAGGGACACCGTGGACATCCTCCTGCACCTGAAGCTCCTGTCCCCTGACTAAGACACTTTAATGTATTCTACCGCATCATGATTCTTGGTTTGCTTGCCAGGCAGGGGTCTCCAACCCCCAGGCCACAGGCTAGTGTCGGTCTGCATAGTGTTAGGAACAGGGCCTCGCAGTGGTAGGAGGTGAGCGCTGGCCAGCATGTAAAACTTCACTGCCATCACAGCCGCTCCCACGACAGGCATGCCCACCCGAGCTCTGCCTCCCGTCAGATCAGCGGTGACATTAGGTTCTCCTGGATCTAGGTTGCCTGCTCCTTGTGAGAACCCAATGCCTAGTGGCCTGAGAGGGGCGGAGTTTGGGACGCTGGTACCATCCACCCCAGCTCCCTCCTATCCCATCCAATCAAATATTGTCTCCCATGAAATCTGGTCCTGCTGCCAAAAATGTTGGGAACTGTGGTGGTGAACCCCAGGAGCCCTTCTCAGTTGGCTACGGTGGCCCTCAGCTATAACCTCCCCAAGGAGGCCAGGACTTCAGTGGATCACCAGAGAGATGAAAGGGGCGTGGGTATATAGGCTTGAGGACAATAGATGTCTCCTTCAACCTGGGTACCACCAGAGGACCCATTCCCACTTGAATATGTGTCATCCACACAAAACCCTGTCTGTCTCTCAGTGGGGAGGTGGTGATGGCAGGACATGGGACAGACACTCAAGGACCTCGGTGGGTAGTCCCAGGAGGACAGGGGCAGGTTCCAGGGTCAGTGGGGGGAATGGGGAGCCATCTCCTCACGACTGCACAAGTGCCCTGGGCTCCCAATGTCCATGTCACGCTATCTCTTCTTAGTCGCTGGCTACTTCCTCCTGTGGCCTCCTCAGATAAGATGGTGCACACCTATAATCCTAGCACTTGGGAGGCTGAGGCCAGAGGATTGCTGTGGGCTTGAGGCCAGCTTGGGCTACAGAGTGAGACCTTGTCTCAAAAAAAAAAAAAAGTGACTGAAAAATCACCACCTTGAATGAATTTGAGACATTGAAGCAGCCACCAAGAAACAACTAAAGACACCTGAGACCTTGAGCTCTGAAGAGGATAAACCAAAGTATAGAAACAGAGGACTCGGGAGCCATTGCCTCTGGAGCGCCACACACGTTAGTGGAAGAAGCCCTCCTCCAGGTGAAATTCTACCTGTGATTCAACAACGCAGGCAGACAGAAATGGAGCTGTTGTAGGTGAAGAGGGACAGGTAGGGGGTCTAAGCCTTCATCCCTTGTTCCCCCTGAAGCCTCTTAAGCAGCGGAAGTCACCAGGGAAAGCCTCCCCTCCGGGGGATATTTGTGTCTTATTTCTCTTCCCCATTCCAGGTCATCTACATCCCCCAGGGCGCTGCAACAGAGCACAAAGCCCCTCCTTGATGGTGCCTTGGAGGGTTTGTGGAGGAGAACATTGAGACCCAGGATCTGAGGCAATGTCCCAGCCTGGGCTGCCAGCTCACGCTTCCCCTGCTGGGCAGGCCACCACCAGCTGGAAGAGCCCAGCTTCTCTCCTGGTCCATTCCGGCCCACTTCCTGTCATGCTGACTGGGATGCCTGTGGAGGGGCCACAGGCATCATGGGAAAGACCACCAGGGCAATTGGTCAGGGACCAGACTTCGGACTCCAAGTTCAGATGCCCTGGTACACAGTGGCCTGATGCCAGTCTCATTACAGGCCCGTTGTTGTTCATTAGTGGTAAGGAGGGACAGGCAGGGATGGAGAAGCGTGGAGGGAGATTAGGAAGTCAAGGAGAAGCCCGCGGCTAGAGGCCCGGGAAAGAAGCAGTGATGTCACGTGACCTGGCAGCCCCTGCTCCACACTGCCCACCAGCTTCCCATGACCCCAGCAGCCCTCAGTGTCCCACAGCAGCCAGGCAAATGCCCTGTGCCCTGGACACACCCTGCAGCAGCCCCTTGCTTGCTGGGACCGTGAGTTCGAGGCCAGCCTGGGTTCCGTAGTGAGTTCAGGACCAGCCTGGGCTACAGAGTGAGACTCTGCCTCAAAAACAAAACAAAACCAAAAAAGACAAGATACCAGACACTCACAGCTTAGAGGCTCACAGTTTGGGGGGTTCGGCCCATGGTTAGCAGGTTCCAACGTAGAAATGGCATGGCGGAAGGGCCTGGAGGAGAGCAGCTGCTAACCCACAGCAGCCAGGAAGCAGAGAGAGCAGGGAGGAAACAGGAAGGGAGAGGCACCCCCCACAGACACACCTTCTCCAGCCAGGCTCCCATCTCCTATCCACGCGTTTACCCGC
This sequence comes from Ctenodactylus gundi, assembly GCA_004027205.1. Classification (NCBI taxonomy): domain Eukaryota; kingdom Metazoa; phylum Chordata; class Mammalia; order Rodentia; family Ctenodactylidae; genus Ctenodactylus; species Ctenodactylus gundi. Next base: position 23,219 of record PVKB01002702.1, on the reverse strand, counting down.
AAACTCATCTGTAGATGAAGCCACTGACAAGCCCAGCACCCCCAGGATCCAGTCACCTTCCAAAAGCCCCGCCTCCAACACACGTAACTTTAGGCAGTCATCTAAACATCAGCAGATCTGAGGTGACACTTGAGTGGAATCTAAATGAAGAAGAAGGAAAGGCAGACCAGCGGAATGGTAGGTGCCAAGGGCCTGAGGCAAGCTGCAACCTGCTTGCCGTGCAGAAGACTGAGTGGGTGACGAGAATGAGTGAGGGGAGAAAGGAAAGAGCAAAGTCAAATTCCTTCAGAGGTACGTGAGGTGCAAAGCAGGGAATAGAAGAGGCTAGGAACTGGCCCAACAGCTCCAGAACACGGTGGTGACTTAGACTGGGACAGGGCGGTGGGTAGCAGGAAGTGATTTTTCTTTGTAAGATCATGTGTTTCCATACTCAGGCCACAGCTCTCACTATCTCTCCCACCTCCAAAGCTGTGCTGGGCCCCCACCTCATACTCATTTAGGCCGGAGACCCTCCCCACACAGCCAGGACCTCACACGTGGAAGGCCAGACACCACCATGGCGGCTGCCGGGCCACCAGCGTCCTGGTTCTGAGCGAGGTTGTCAGTCTCTCTTCTGCCCCTTCTCGGCTCACTTAACCACATGATGCTTTCAGAAAAAGACCGGGGACTCTGTCAACATGAAGTGCTGGTGAAAGCAGACACCACAGCTACACATGACAGTGACGAGCGGGAGAGGAGCTGCGCGGTGTCATGGTTTGAATCCCAAATTTCCCCAAGTCCCCTGTGTGTGAAAGGTGACCAGATCATGGAAATTCTCTGCTCGTCTGTGGATCCATCCATGGGTGAGATTGCGGCTGAATGCCTGTGAGGAGTTGGGGCCCAGGGGGGAGGCCCTGTAAGGTGGACTCTTGTCCCCAATCCTCCTTCTGCCTCCTAGACTCCATGGGTGAGCAGCTGTCCTCTGCCAGGCCCTCCTGTCATGCCTTGGGACCGGCCTACCATGGACCGAACCTACTGGGAACTCTGACCCATAATAACTATTGTGGTTTGGATCTGAAATGTCCCCAAGTCTCATGTATTTGGTTGTTATGGGTTGTCTATGGAGCCATGTGCTGTTGGGAGATCGGGGCCTGGTCTGGAGGGGTGGATTACAGGCATGTAAATTGGATTACGGGTGTGTGGTGGGAGCTTACCACACCTCCCACCCGTGGATCCAGGAGGGGCTGATCAGCAGGATAAGACCTGGAAGGACATAAAAGCTGCTTCCTGCCTTCTTTGGAGGACGAGTCCCAACTTGCCTTGACTCGGCTTCCTGTGTGTGATGTCGTGAGAAGCTGCCTCCACCTCGGCCTCTGCCATGTGCTTCCATTGCTGCCAGCTGCCCCTGAGTGGACTGTGACCTTCTGAAACTGTGAGCGAAAATAAATCTTTCCTCCCCTAAATGTGTGGATGTCGGGTATTGAGTCACAGCAGTGAATCAGTAACTAAGAGAGCGGCTGTGCACCCAGCCCCAGCAGGCAGCTGGGCAAAAGGAGGGTGAGCAAGGTGACCCCACGCTGCCCACACTAGGAGTCTGCTCCCTGTCCCCTGCAGGGAGCACTACACAGTGACCGTTACCCCTTGAGGATACAGACCCACGTGTGTTAGCGGGTCCCTCCCCCAGGAGAGCTTTGCAGGGGACGGCAGGCACAGCCTCTCCACGTTCCACATCGCAGGACAGCAGCCCACGTAGATGCAAGACGGGCCGGTGCTCCTACTCTCTCCTGTGAGGAGGTGCTGCCCAGGGACCAGTAGGAGGCAGCACTGCTGGGGTGTCTCTGCTTCATCAGGAAGGACAGGAGCTTCCAGTCTCTGGGCACAAGATGCCACACACACAGCATCTCATCTGACCCATGTGTCTGCTCAGAGCGCACGGCCCTGGCCACCTCCAGAGGGCAGCCAAGGTGCCAGGCAAGCTCTGCTCTGCTCGTCTCTTTCTTTCTTTCTTTTCTTTCTTTCTTTCTTTCTTTCTTTCTTTCTTTCTTTCTTTTTTTTCTTTTTTCTTTTGTGGACTCAAACCCAAAACTTTCATACAGAACTACATCTCCATGTCTTCCATTTAAATTTTTTTTAATTTCAAGATATGGTCTTGATAAGTTGCTAAGTTGCCCAGCCTGGGCTCAAACTTGGGATCTTCCTGCCTCAGCCTCCCAGAGTGCTGGGATGACAGGTGCCACCATACCTGACTAGGCTCTGGTTTTCTGATCCCCAAATCCTAGTCCCCTGCTACCAACCCTCCATGGCACCCCAAACAGTGTGAGGTTCGCAGTAGGAGGCAGTCTCAGGGATCACGAGTCCTGGACTGTCACTGGACAGTGGAGGAGACCGAGGGAGAGAGAGTGCAGTGGGGTCTCCTGCAGAGGCTGACCCTCAGCCCACACCACACGGGCCTCAGGGGCTTGGTCCCCCTCCCCCACCCCCAGAATGCTCTTCCTTTCTCTGCAGACAGCTGGAACTGTCGGCAGCTGTTCCCCAGCCATCAGCTAGAGGAGGAACCTACGCAGAATATAAACTATCAAATTAAATTCCCTCCTTCCACTGCCGCTGGCTCTGCTCTACCTGAGAATCTCAATCAAGGCTGGGAACTTCTCCCTGGGCCTTAACAGGCTGCAATAGATACATTCTCTTCCTGCCACACAAGATGCGAGCCTGCTGCTGCTGCTGCTGCTGCTGCTGCTGCTGCTGCTGCTGCTGCTGCTGCTGCTGCTGCTGCTGAGGCAGATGCCATTAGAAGGGACAGGGGTGGGACACCGCCCAGGTGGGTGTTACAACCGCTTTCTTAAGCTCTAAGTGATGCTGTTTGGAGGGCTGGGACAGGCTGGCTTTCTTTCCTGGAGGCAGGGATCACCCAGGGAGGAACCACCCAGGCAGGGATCACCCAGGCAGGGATCACCCAAGAGCAGCCTTGCGGGGGTCAGGACAGGCTGTCTAGAGTTGGGGGGAGGGAATCTGTCCTCCAGGACAGTTCTTAAGGATTCAAGGACTCAGTGGGAGAGGTAAGACAGGGAGAAGACCACCAATTAGCCATCCAAGGCACCGCACATGGCTTCCAGTGGTGACCCTGGGCTTGGCATCCCCTGGTCCCTGGCTATCCCACTTATTAGCCGTGTGATCTTAGGCAGGTCACTCGGCTGTGGCCCGCTTCCCTTGGCTGTCACAGAGCCTTCCCGCCCACGTTGTGGGGGTAGGGGAGCTTTGGGAAATGCTGAGGGTGCTCAGCTGTGAGCCCCGGAGGTTCCCTCCTTACCCCACAGACTCTAGGGCTGGCCTTGGGGTCGGAAGGGACAGGAAGGGCCGAGAGGCCATTGGTGTGGTAGAGGGAAGGCGTGGCTGGAGTGGCCATCCCAGAAGAGGCCTCTGAGAGGCGGTAGAGGAGGTGCTGTACGTGGGGCGTGGACACTCCAGGGACCTGGCACTGCTCCTGGCTCTAGTCCTCGGGGGACAGGAGGGATGTGGGTGAAGGGCTGTGGCTGGGTTCTTCTCACTGTTTGCTGGGGAGGAGGAAACCTCACAGGCCCCTGAACTCTCAGTCGTCACCACCACCCCCATGTGCCCCTGGGGCCTGTCCTTCCCCCTGGGCTCCAGCCCAGGAGTGGCCACGTGATCCCTCAGCATCTACTCCCATCCCACCATTCTCTCCCGACTGGGCTTGGCATACTCGACCCTGCCATCATTTCCAAGCATCTACGAAGCACCAGGCACAGTACTCGCTACAGTACAGGGGTGATCAAAAATATGGTGAATTTTTAAATAGCAAAAGCTACATTGCCTTGAATCTCCCTCAAGACGTTCTCTCCTGCTCCACAAACTTGTCCTATCGGTCCTGTCACTTTCGGGGGCCATTCAGGAAGTCCTCTCTCATGCGTCTTTACGAGGTGTGATTAAAAATACTGTGAAGGCCTCTGCCAAGTGCCATCCAGTGGAAACTCAGGCTCGTAAAAATATGGCGGTACGTCCCCATCTACCTGATTAGCTAAAGCTGGCACTAGACAGCTTCTGGGTCTTCCCTCAAGTCACAAGAAGCATGAAAATTAAGCAGCATTTTGAATGGATTCAGGACACGCAGGCGGTGGGACAGCAGAACGAAAGAGGTTCTGAAGAGACAACGTCCAGAACTGTGTCAGAAGGCGGCAAGGGCAACAGGGAAGGGGACGATTTTGAGGAGGATTCAAGGCAGCGTGTCTTTTACTGTAACCACTTTTATTTTCTAACTTAAACACACTATATTTTTAATCACACCTCCTGGGGCTTCCGTTCCAGGTGCCCATATAGTGACCAAGATGAAGAAACCGGCCCCTTTATGGAGGAGGACACGGAGGCCCAGGGAGACAAAGCACGGTACTCTTACGAGCTCTCATAGGCAGGAACTTGACCCAAGGGCCTCATTTTCCACTAGGTCAATGACCCAAAAACACAGGCTGTGTGAGGAGGCAAAGGTGACCAGGCTGGAGATTCAGAGACTCAGGAAAGGGACAGAACCTAGACCCAGGCCCTATCCTCTTTCTCCTTCCACCCTGGATCCCTCCACATGGACCTTCTTGTGGTTTCCATGTTCTCTCTTGAAGGTCTTTCCTCTGTGTTTCACTTTCGTCTTGTTGAGAGTCTGTGGGCCACCAGCCATCCTCAACGCAGCTCTCTGCTGGGCTCAGATCCTGGTCCACACTCGGCTCTTGGCATGTCCTTGATCCTCCATGTTTTTTTCTACTAACAAAATTATTTTCCCATCTTTATTCAAACAGTGTGTTGTAGCTCCAGTCAAGGGGTATGTGCTACTCCCTGGACAGGACCTGTAAGTGCCAATTATTCTGGTTTGGATCTAGAATGTCCCCGTAAAGCCTCATGAGCTTGGAAGGTAACTTAATCCACTGATTTTCTGTGTTGTTAAGAGGTGAGGCCTGGTGGAAGGGATGGGTCATTGGGGCATGACCCAGAAGGGGCGGGTCATTGGGGCATGACCTGGAAGGATATGCTTCCTCTCTCTCTGCTTCCTGTCCTGCCATGCCCTGAACAGCTTCTCTCCAGGTTCTCTCCACCATGCTTTTCTCTTATTGACAGCTACTCATGAATGAACTGAGACCTTATGAAACTGTTAGCTAAAATAAATCTTTCTTAAGTTGTGGATGTTGGGTATTATGCCCCAGCAACAAAAAAAGTGACTAAGACACTACCAACTGTTGGCATTTCACCCTCTCCACATCCTCACAGGAGGTACTAGTCTATCTGTTTGCTAGAGGAACAACTGAGGTCCTGGGTCATTGAGTCAGCTGCTCTACGTCACACAGGTAGATGGCAAAGCACCAGCCCTCACCCTCAGCTGTGGGTGGCTGCGGGACTTATCGCATGAAGCCCACCTGCATTGTGCATCCAGAAAGATATCCTGCTTCCTGTCCATCCACTTCCGATGCCTGATTCTTCCTAAGACTTCGTAAGAGTCCTAAAGTGGAGGAACTCTTCAGGGACACAAAATAGCTATATAATACAATATGCCTTTAGGAATCCTTAGGGGACAAGTTGAGGGGACACGAGGCAGGAATGGGGCTCCGTGACCTCCTGGGGCCCCAGACCACTCTTCTCACGTACACATCTTCTCCCCCCTTTTCAGTGCTCCCTTCACCCCCTCCTCGAGCTTTTCTCTGTCCCATCGGTCCTGAGAATTCTGCTGTCCCCAGGACTCTGTCTTCACCCCACTCTCTGCACCTCCACCAAGCTTGCCCATCTGGGCACCACAGCAGATGTGCAGAACTTCACCCAGCAGGCTGAGCAGCACACACAGCTCTTCACACAGCAACAGCTACACCTGGACCACAGCCTGGAGACAGGCAGGACAGAACCAGGCCCAACAGAGCACCTGGGAGAACAGCATTCTGCACATCCACACTGAGAGGTCAACCCTGTCACCACGCCTCTCTTCATCAGGTCAATTCCCCCACCCCAAGAATTTCTCTGCTTCCTTGATGTTGACAGGCCCATGCCTTCTCCCTGAGTGCTGGCTCTGCCAGGACCCCATCTGGCCACCCAGACCCAGTATAGTCACCAGGCTTAGATCTAAAAACGTCCCCCAAAAGTCTCATGTGTTTGGAAGCCTCCCAACCTGCTCAATCCCAGACCCCACATCCCTACTTGGGGGTTCCCACTATGCAGCCCACCGGCACAGAATTGAAACCTTGCTTGTCAGCTCTGTTGTGAACTAGAGGCCACCCCATGTGGCAGATGCTAGGTGGCCTCTCCCACACCGCCGGTCCTTTTCTGGGTGTAATCCCCCGAGGAGAGGTGATTATGAATACTGACGCTTCACTGAGCACCTCACATGCCTGTCCATGTTTAATCTACACACGCTGGAAGGGCTTATCACCATTTTACAGAGGAGAAAACTGAGGTAGAGAAAAGTGCTTGCCCAAGAAGGAATAAGGTTGGGATTTGAACTCATGCTATCTAGCTCCAAAGTTCATGCTCCTACCAGAGTGACTTCAGCCTCTCCTGTGGACCATACAAGGCAGCCACCTGTGGCTCCCCATTTCTGTTGACCAGTGGCTGAGCTAGGAACAAGCCTAGGGTGTACGTGACGGGGGAGGACTGCCATGGGGTAGGAGAGGAAGTTACAGCCAGGCCCAGCGGCATAGGCCTATAATCCCAGGACTCTGGGAAGCTGAGGCAGGAGGAACCCAAGTCCAAGCCCAGTTTGAGCAATTTAGCAACTTAGTGAGACCTAGTCTCAAAAATAAAAAATAGAAATTTTCTAAAATTGGCTCGGATGTAGCTCATTGTCAAGGCCCCGGGTGGAATCTCCAATGCGAAGAGGAAGGAGGAGGAGGAGAAGGAGGAAGCTATTACCTTGGATCCTGAGGCCACCCAGGCTTCCTGCTTAGACCTCACAGGCAGCTGATAGTAACTTGTAGGCCCAGCTCAAGTCTGGGTCCCCCTGAGGGTCCACTGCTCCCATGAGACCATAGGGGCTCCTCACAGGTCCCAGGGGAGTTAGGGCATGGTCTAGGACACCTGACCCGCTGCCATCAGGTGACCAGGCCTTTTGAGCTTTGTCCCTGTGACCCTCCTGCTTTTCCGTTTCCCATTCCTGGCCATCCTTTTCTATGAATTAGTCTAATTTCCATTCTACTTTTCCCTATCAAAGGTCAGTAGTCTCTGCACTCAGGAATGGGCCTATTTAGTCATTTGCATCTTAGTGTGAATTAAAGTCTTTGCTGACCGACTCACACCTCCCTTTGCTGCGCTCATTTTACTACCTTTGGGCCAGTTCTCACCCACTGCTCTGAACTGCTTGCCCCTCATATGTGTAACTTGCTATATCTGCTATCTGGTTGCCTAACTGCTCCGTGAGCCCCTCGGGGACAGAGCCTGCATCTACCCACTCTTGGGATTCAATTATACATTCAACAACTGAGTGTAACCCAAGTACTAAGCTCTGTGCCTGGTCTAAGCTTTGAAATAAAGGAAACATGGTACCCACCACAGAAGCAGATCCTGGGCCTCCTTCTCATGAATGTCCCAGGTCCATCTTCTCACTGGTTTGTCCTTGTCCTTGACCGCCCCAGCCCCTCACCAGCCTTCACTCGAGCCAGCTGCTTCAAATCAACTGCCCCATTCTGTAGACAAGACACGCCAGAGAGACTCATAAAGAATTAGGACGAGGGAACTGAGGGCACCAGGAAGATCGTGCTGGCCCAGGGAGCGAAGTGAGCCAAGTACAGAGGCCAAGGACGGCTTGTGGAGGGCCATGCCAGGCACATGTGCCACGTGGGTTTCTATTCCTTTCTCCACTGTGGAATGGAAGGCTTTGTGCACAGCAACACAATCTAAACACCAGGAGGCTAACAGAGGAGGTATTCTGGGACCTGCGTGTCGGAACCCAAGATGTGGCCCTGGGGACGCAGCTGCCCCCAGAGACCAATGCCTCAGCCAGCCCTGCTGAGTCACAGGAGCAGCCCTGCCAAGGAAGCCTGGCAGAGGAACAGCAGCCAGAGTAGCAGGAGGGACGAGAGGGTCTCCATGGAGGGAAGGGCCAAGATGACAGGGACTCTGAGAGATCACAGCCGGCAGCAGAGGCCTAGGACTTCCCCCAGGGACAGGAGGAGTGTGCACCCGGGACCCAGCTTCCTTCCCCCAGGAAGTCCCCCCGCCCCTGCAGCGTGGCACTTACCTGGAAGAGCAGCAACACAGACAACCCACCTCCAAGCTCGGGAGTGTGGGCAGGGGAGCCTTACGGCAATGGGAAGCTAAACTGGGCCTGGGAACGCAGCCTGGAATCTTAGTGCTCTGGGAGGCTGAGACAGGAGGATCATAATGTCAAGCCCAGCCTAGGCAACTTAGACCTCGTCTGAAGATCAAAAACTAAAAATGGGCTGTGGGGTAGCTCAGTGTGAAGGCCCTGGGTTCAATCCCCAGCCCACAGGAAAGAAAAGACAGGATGCTAGGGTTGATGGCCTCGGTAGCTTCCTAGGAGGGCAAGCATCCAGACCCAAATGACACATGCTCTAAAAACAATCCCAAGCATCCAGGCAACGTGATCCCGCTGCCACTTCCAGGGCTCTCCAATGCAGCCAGCTGGCGAGTCATCTCCAGAGCCCAGAGCTCACATCTTGGTGACAGGCTGCTAGAGTCCCTGACCTCACAAAAGTTACTTGGCCTACCGTGTGTACTATCGGGAAAACTGGAAGGTCTCAGAATTTCCTACCTGGGACCCGTGCCAATTACATGACATGGAGGGCTCAGAGGTCATTAGCACAGGCATCCTGTCCCTGTGAGGACATTCGTTCTCCAGCCAGGCCGGGGACTGTCTTTCTGTGACCTGACGTGGCATCCCGCTGTTCTCTCCTCTACCAAGAGCCACTGGCCTCAGTCACTTCTTAAACACTTTCTGCTGTTGTCACTTAGCTTAACTTCAGCTTTGGCTACCCATGACAAAACACGTTCTCTCAAATACAAGGTAAGTTAAATCCCAGCTAAGTGGCCTGGTGCAGTGATGCACATCGGGAGACCCAGCACTCTGGCAGACTGAGGCAGGAGGATTGCGAATTCAAGTCCAGCCCATGGAGCGTAGCAATTTGGCAAGATCGTGTCTTGATTTCTTTTTTTAAGGCCTGAGGATGTAGCTTGACGCAAAGATTCTGGTTTCATTTTCAGTACAATAAATAAAAAGTATATAAATAAATAATAACATACTAAGGCAGTGCCCACCACATCCTGTTGCTCTGCAGGTGGGAATAAATAAAAGAACCTGTGGACCGGCTTGTCCAGGAAAATGCAGCCAGGCTATGCAAGAGGGTACTCCGTAAGTGTTTGTTAAATGAATAAGCAGGCCCGTTGCTGATTATTTCATAAATAATTGATTGTACAAGCATGGCATCTCTTCACTCAAGCTACAGTTCAGCTGCATCCACACCCAAGCTCTAGGCAACCCAAAGATGCCCAGGACCAAACGTGACCCTCTCATCCCCGCGGTAGAGGAGGATCCTCCCATCTGGCAGGAACTGGGCTCCCGCTGGTCAGAGTTCAAGCGGCTGAGTGGAGAATGGTGAGAAAATGTGACAAGCTGAGGTCTTCCACTTGGCCTTCACCCCTCTGCCCCCCACTCCCTGTCTCAGTTTCACCTGACGGATTGGACCGAGGGACCCCAGGTCTTTGGCCTGCCTGTCTGTTGGGTTAGGCAGTAAAAACTCTGGCTGGAGACAACAGGTGAGGAAAGGGAAGTGTGACCATTGGAGAAATGATGTCAACTGGAGGCCATCAGGAACCACTCCTTGATTAGGGTTTAGGAACCACGCCTAGATTAGGCCATTAGGAACAATGACTACATTAGGCAGTTAGGAACCAACCTGGATTAGAGTGTGAGTGATCTGTGGGCCGGTAAATAAGGGAAGCACACCCACCCGGATGTGGGAGGCCCAACTGGGAATTCAAACTGTATAAAAGGAAGGAAGAAGAAAGATTGTTACTTTTTTTTCCTCTGGGAGGAGACTGGACTTGATGGGACTTGGCTTCCTGTGTGTGATGTCGTGAGAAGCTGCCTCCACCTCTGCCATGTACTTCCGTTGCTACCAGTCGCCCCTGAATGGACTGTGACCTTCTGAAACTGTGAGTGAAAATAAACCTTTTCTCCCCTAAATTTGTGGGTGTTGGGTATTGAGTCACAGCAACGAAAAAGTAATTAAGACAGGAGGTCACAGTTGCACTTCCCTGGCTCCATGTTGCCTAGCCCAGAACCCAGCCTTCTCCCCCAATCCACAGCTCAGTAACTGCTAGGTGCCTTGCTCTATTCCCTCAGTGAGGCCCGACTCCTTGGGGCTCCTTCACTTCTACCTCAGTTCTATAAAGAGCCTGTAACCATTAGAGAGATTATGTCAAAATGAGGCAATCAGGAACCACACCTGGATTAGAGTGTGAGTGACTTGTGGGCTGGCCAATGAGGGAAGAGCACCCACCCAGATGTGGCAGGGCCAACTGGAACTCCAAGGCTATAAAAGGAAGGAAGAGGGAAGATTGTCACGGCTTCTTCCTCTGGGAAAGCTCTCGCCTTCACGATTGTCTACAGACGCTGACTCGCTCCACACCGCAGATCATTAGCACAGATGCTCTCCAGTCCCGACTTGCGCCTGTCTGCCCCTCGCTGATCTTCAGTCGCCAATCTTTAGGTACTGGTCTTCCCCATTGTTTTTGAACAACTGAGATCCACAGCAGACTCTCACCGGCTGTCCTGCAGTCCCGGATGGGAGCTCTACTTCGCGGATCAGCAGCCATCGGACACGCCAGCTCTCGCACACACAGGTTGACATCTCGGACTGTCTCCATCCTCAGATTTGTAAGCCTTCCCAATAGATCCTTTGTGTTATAAAATCTGTAAATTCTGCGTTTTGAAAGATCCCAAACTAATACAGAGCCCTTTAAACTCTCTTCAAAGCATCTAATTGGAACATGTCTTTTGTTTTCCCCCTGCTAGGATTCTACCAAAACACATCCCCTAAATATTTTTTAATGCAAACCATATAACTGTACTAGTTGTCCTCTCACTTAAAAGGTCAATACCTCTTGTTCAGGTAAAGGTCCTCATCACTTCTCACACATAAAGAACTCCACTAGGTCTGGATCGGGACTCACCTGTAACTTTTTGCTGTACATTAGAGAGATAATTTATGGACCCTTGGCAAAACCATCAGAGGGCAGAACCCTTTGAGGCTTTCTCAGGTGGCTTTCGAATCTTTTGCAGTTGTATCATCCTCCACATATAATTTTCCAGTATTCTGTTTGGGTGACTCACAGGTAAAGAGCTTTTTATTTTCTATTTTAAAACCTCAGTATTCATTTTTTAGCCGTAGATATTCCCAACTCTGTCTTGGGTCCTGGGCTGCAACATGAGGCACAGAGACAGGGTCACTGTGGTCTATAGCCTCCCACTGGGTCTGAAGGAGACCCACCCATGTGACTACCCAGCAGCCTTCAGTTCTAGTCCAGGCTTCCGGGGTATCTTTCTGAAGCTGTTGGCTCGGAGTGGGTGGGATCAGCCCTCTCTCTCTTCACAATGCCATTTCATTGGTCTGTCACACTTAACAAGATCACTTCACCGCTGTAACAAGTAAAATTGGCTGAGGTAGGTGTGACAGTCAAGCACCAGCCCCTGGAATGTGTGTAACTCACACCAGAGCAGACATGTGAGCTACGAGGGGTGATCAACACAGACACTTGTTTAGTCACATGCTCTGGGCTGGGACACATTACCTGACACCCATGACTTAAGGGAGGTGTGGCTTATTTTAGCTCACAGTTTCGGGAGGCCTCAGTCCATTCATGGGTAGTTGGCAATGGCAGAAGCCTCTGGTAGAGAGAAGCTGTTGGTAGCATCACAAGAGGAAGGGTCAGGGTTGGGGAGAAGCGGGACAGGCGTGATCCTCAAGCCACACCTCCCCAGGAAGAAGTGGTCACAATGATACTTCTTCCTTCCTTCAATTACTTCAAGCTGTCAGTTGCCTGCCTCCCACCAACCACTGGGTGGGTGCCCCACCTTCATTTCCTGGCCCACAAGTCAACAGCGTACACCTGACAGCTCTGGCCTGGCCAACCTCCAATCTCAACAAGTTAACTCAGTCTTTCCAAGTCAAACTCTAAACATCCGTACCTTCCAGCCAGGCCATATATCCCAGTTCTCTCTCCATTATGGGTGAGTAGGCATGTCATGAAGGGTCTAGTAGAGAACAGCTGCTCATGGCATCCTAAGAAGGATCTGGAGCCTCCAGAAGAAGTTGGGGCAGCATTTTGTATCCTTCCAGATCACACATCTGTAATCTATAATATGCCTAATCTACCATGTGCCTGTAATCCACCCCTCCTGACCAGGCCCCACTTCCTAAAAGCACATGAAATCCATAACATAAGAATGCATGAGGCTTTTGGGGAACACTAAAGATCCAAACCAAAACAGCTCTCTAACCTCAGGGTTCTTGCTGGGAGAAATTGGGCTTGAACTTTTTAGCAGTGCTAGACCTGTTAAGACTTTGGCAACACTTAGAGATTAAAACACATGTGTGTGAAGGAGGACAGGTGTACTGTAGATTCCAGGGGTGTGGCCTGGAAGGATGTAAACTCTTGCCCCAGCTTCTTCTGGAGACTTCAGATCCTTTCTCTTGCAATTCTGTGAACAACTGTTTTCTGCCAGACCCTTCATGCCATTCTCAGCTGCCTATGAAAAGACTGAGACCTTCTGAAACTGGTATATAAATCTTTCCTTCCTTAAGTGGTGGATGTTAGGTATTCCTTCCCAGAAATAAGAAAAATATCTAAGACAGGTATTGTGGTTTGGATCTGGATGTCCCCAAAAGTCTCATATATTTGAATGTTATAGATTGTCTATGGAACCATGAGCTGGTGGGAGACTGGGGCCTAGTCTGGAGGGGTGGATTACAGGCATGTAAATTAGATCACAGTCATGTAAATTGAATTACAGGCATGTGGTGGGGGCTTGCCAAACCTTCCATACCTGGATCCGGGAGGGGCTGATCACTGGGCTAAGACCTGGAAGGACATATAAGCTGCTTCCTGCCTTCCTTGGAGGGCGAGTCTCAACTTACCTTGACTTGGCTTCCTGTTTGTGATGTAGTGAGAAGCTGCTTCCACCTCTGTCTCTGCCATCTACTTCCACTGCTGCCGGCTGCCCCTGAATGGACTGTGGCCTTCTGAAACTGTGAGCTAAAATAAATCTTTCCTCCCCTAAATGTGTGAATGTCGGGTATTGAGTCACAGGAACAGAAAAGCAACTTAGGCAACAAGGGTCAACTAGAGCAAGTGGATTAAGCCGCTGATTTCACCTGCTGCTGAAAGGCAGAGTCTGATTGGCAGGGGCAGGGCACTGAGGGTGTGGCCCAGAAGAGTAGATTCCTACCCTGGCTCCTCCTTAACCTCTCCACTTCCTGTTGTGATGCCATGAACAGCTATCCTCCAACCGGCCCTTCCACCAGTGCCATGTGACCATGCAAGACTGGGACCCCAGGAATGTGAGCTAAAATAAACCTCTCCTCCATTGTGGGAGGCCCGCCTTGTGTCCCAGCAACGAGAAAATGAATAAGACAATAAAATTTTCAGTCCAAGTTTCCCGACTGTGAAGCAATTCTATCTTTCTGACCAAACCCACCTGGGAAATGTCAAACAAAGCGAGGGTTGCTCTCAGAGGGAGGCCCAGCTGGGCTCCGTAGGCGGTGTCCTCAGAGACCCCTTGGCTGAGGAGGAGGAGAGAACAGACAACCTCTGCCCTTCAAACAGGATTGTGATACTTAAAGGGCTTCCTGCTTTGAGGAATTGACACTTCCTTTCCCCAGGAGGCCCAGTCTCTGCTGGGCTGAACAAAGGCAAAATTCTAGAACCAAAGAAGCCTTGTTCTGCCTTTTTCCTTCTTGGACTCCTCTGCTGTGGGAGGTAAACAGGGATATAAGCAAGAACGCAGCAGGAGATCAAGGTCAAGTGCATCTCAGCAAGGATCACGCATGATATTTCTCACATATATAGACACTAATGGAAGCACGTGGATAGGCAGAATGGACTTGGGCGGTATTGTGGCTTGGATCTGGAGTGTCCCCCCAAAGTCTCATATATTTGAGTGTTATGGATCGTCTATGGAACCATGTGCTGTTGGGAGATTGGGGCCTGGTTGGGAGGGGTGGATTGCAGGCATGTAGACTGGATTACAGGCTGCTAGCGGGGGCTTACCACACCTTCCATACCTTGAAGGGGTGGAATACTGAGGCTGGACCAGGGTGGATCACTGGGATGGGACCTAGAAGGACATTTAAGCTGTTTCCTGACTTCCTTATGAGAAGACTCAACTCACCTTGACTCGGCTTCCTGTGTGTGATGTCGTGAGAAACTGCCTCCACCTCCGTCTCTGCCATGTACTTCCACTGCTGCCGGCCGCCCCTGAATGGACTGTGACCTTCTGAAACTGTGAGCTAAAAAAAAAAAAAATCCTTCTCCTAATTTGTGGACATCAGGTCTTGAGTCACAGCAATGAAAAAGTAACTAAGACAGGCAGGATGCCCAAGGAGCAACAGGGGCAGACACTGGGGGCAAGGAGAAGACCCAGCATGGAGTTAGAAAAGGGGATAGGAAAGGAATGGCCAGAGGATGAAGACCCTGGCTCTTAGTGGGAGAGACAGCCAGCAGGCAGCACTCCGGGCCAGTGTTCTGGTTTGGATCTGGAATCCTTCCCCTCCAGCCCCCCGCCCCCACAAACCTTATGTATTTGGATGTAGTAGGATAATTGTGACGCCATGTGCTATTAGGAGGTGGGGCCTAGCTCTAGGTTGGTTGCTTGGTACTTGACCTGGAGGGAGTGTGTCAGTTTGTTGAGACTGGGGACACCAAGAGCAGAGATTTCAGGCCTGTGCTGTTGACTTCTGGGCAGGGAAATGAGGTATGGGCACCCACCCTGGCTGTAAGGGAGGGCCACAACAAGCAACCTGAACTAAGTAAAGGAAGAAGAAACATTGTGACAGCTTTTCCTGGGAAAGTTTTGGCCTTGGCCTTAGTCACTAGCCATCACTCATTGTTGCTGATCTTGGCTCTGTGTCTGCCACGCCATGAAGAGCTTTTCTCTGAGTAGACCTCACCATGTGCTTCCACTGTCGCCAGAGGACCATAAATAGACTACATGAGACCTTCTGAAACTATCAGCTAAGATAAATCTTTCCCTCCCTTAAGTTGTGGATGTCAGGTATTCTGGGTAACTGAGGTACCCAGAGATGGAGACGATTTCCAGAAGCAGCATCTTGGTTTTGCAGGACACTGGTAGCCAAGGACCATTTGGTTGCCATAAAATAATAGGAATTAATCTCTCCCAGTTCTGGAGGCCAGAAGTCTGGAATCAGGGTGTCAACAGGGCCACCCACCTTCTAAGGCCTCTGGGGGAGAAGCCTCTCTTGCATCTGGTGCTACCGGAAGTCAGTGGCACCTCTTGGCTGTTCTCTGCCTTTATTGTCACAAGGCTATCTCCTTGTACATCAAAGGATAAGAAAACAAGTCATGGGGCTAAGGAATTGCTCCATGGTTCAAGGGCTTGCTTAGCGAACACCAAGTCAAGTGTCAAGTACCTGAGTTCAATTCCCCAGCACCACGTAAGCTGGGACTGGTGGTGCATGCCTGTAATCCTAGCCCTAGGGAGGCTGAGACATGAGGATTGCTGTGAGTCCAAGGCCAGCCTGGGCCCATAGTGAGTTCAGGACCAGCCTGGGCCACAGAGAGAGACTCTGTCTCAAAAAAAAAGAAGAAGAAGAAAGAAGAAAGAAAGAAAGAAAAAGAAAAAGAGAGAGAGAGAGAGAGAAGAAAAGAAAAGAAAAGTCAAGGGATTTAGGGCTCACCTTAATCGAACATGACTATCTTCACTTGCTTACATCTGCAAAGACTCTATTTCCAAATAAGGTCATATATTGAAAAACCAAGGGCAACCACTTTACCACATTTTGGCAGGACCCATTTCGATAAACAACAGGCAGTAAATAAGTTTCTGCTCTGAGAAAATGGTGGAGATTCAGTTGAAGCAGGATGCTAAGCTTGTCTCCAAGCTCGTAAGCAGGAAAAAAAGATAGGTCTGCTGGGCCTCCATAGTGGCTGCAGGAAAGTTGTGCCAGGTGCCTGCCACTGCCCACTCAGACTCGGGTCATAAGTGATGGGAAGCAGGACTCACCAAAGAGTAGATCTTGTCCACTTGAGGACTATTTCAGACTATTCTCATGCTGATTCCAGGCCCCAAAATCCCTCACTTGTGCTCTGGTCAGCCTGCCTTCCCAGATTACTCACTATCAGGCTTATCTGCCTGAACGACAAGCTAAACATTGTCAGAGGGACAGTGGTTTCATGTGTCAACTGGATATTTGCTTCTAAGACATAGGAGCCTGTTAGAGATCCAGCTCCTTAACATGGAGCAAAGAATTTGCTCACTGGGGCTTGATCATGCTCCTGAAATCATGAAGTGTCTGTGAGAAGCAGAACTTGGCCCTTAGAAAAAGCCAGTTCTTTGGGGCTTGGCTGCTCACCTAGATGTCAACGGGTGGACCTGATGGGTGGGAAGGAGCAGAAGGAAAGTCACATAACCTAATCATGAAAAACAAAAAAACGTGGGACCCAGGAACCACCAGGTCTGAGCTCTCACTTGTTGTACAGTGTGGCATGGACACCCGTGCCACCACAGGCTAATGTGGGTTCTCATGCTCATGTGAGATAGAAATCAGACATGGGTCAGGGCTTGAGCTTGCTGATGACTATCAGCATTCTACCTGCACTCTTCTTCAGGGTCCTCTAGAAGTTCTTCATACTTACAAGCTTCCAACTAGCTGACGGTTCTTTCTCTAGTCCTACAGAAATCACAAATTGGCAGAATGTGACTCTGGACTTTGAATACTGTGGCTCTCAGCTCTTTTGGTATTATCAGCACTTCTTGTCACTGGAAGCAAGAAGGTTTGGGCAGGCCTTGGGAACACTTCGGGGTGGCTGTTGACAGATCTCTGTCATCCCTCCTGTCAGCCATCTTCAGTGTTACTGGCTATAGCTATCGGTTACACCAGGCACCAGCAGCATTTGGTGTTACTGGCTTCTAATGTACCAGCTCAGCCTGCTGTACCACAGACAGAAATTACAAATAGGCAAAAATATGCCATCTGGAAGAGTCTTTAGTAAGACTTACACTGCAGCACCTGAGGGAATAGTGCTTAGACTGACACCTCTAAGGATATGGGGGTGGGAGGAGAGGTTGCCCACACCTGCAAAGTACCAGACTTTCTGCTTGGTTGCAAGTAGCAGAAACCTAACTGGGGGGAGGGTGCGGGGGAGCAGGGTCATCCAGAGGGGGATTTGGTCTTCCCTCCTTTCCAAGAATGAGTAAAGCTCTCTTCTGTCTGTGACAGAATGATTTTTTTTTTTTTACAAGATGACTTCACTCAACTCATATTTTGTTTTAATCCTGCCTGTGTTTGAACACTTGGAACATTTTATTACTAGATCTACAGTACATAAGAGAGTAATTGTGTAATTAAGATTTAATGTCAATGCTGTAGAACAATGTTGGCAAGATAACAGCCTCCTGAAACCACACAAACACCACAGCGAGTGAGCAGATTTATAAGAGAGAAACAGAAAAGCAAGTGGCAAATGACCAAGAAGCTCTGTGTAGTCCAGGTTGGTCCCTGGTCCCTACAGCCCAGTTTCTGTCATGGAATTCAAGTTCTGGCCCCACTGTAGTACCCAGGTTCCTCTTAGAGACCTCTGGGTCAAAAGGCTAAAGAAGGCAGGTCATTTATTGTTAGCCCCATCTCCTCACATGCAGATGTGTGGAGACTTGGTCCCTCAGCTGCCCGGCTTGGAAGGCTGCAGGTCATTGGGTTCAAGCCCTGTATGAGCTCCAGGATGTCCAGATCAGGAGGAGAAGACTGAGTCTAGAAGCATTTCCTCTGGGTAACATCTGGGCTGATTCATGAAAAATGGACTGGCACTGGATTCTGACCCAGTTTGCCACTTTCCCTCCCTCCAGCCTGAGATCTCAGCTCCTTAAGGAGAGGAAGGAGTGGGGCTGGGGGAGGCTACAGGTTGTGTCACATGACTTTTAGTGCCAGAGGCTCCCCCTATCGGCCAAAGAGGTCAAGAATCAACTGAATCAGACCTCTCAGAAGGGCGACAGTCACAGAGGGACACAGCTCTGGAGGCCGCGGGAGGGGAGGGGACTTCCTTGCTACATCTTCATAGCATCAGGAAGGGCTGGATGTAGAGGAAAGTTAAGACTAGACCAACAGGGGAGAGATCATTTGTGGGAGGGGGAAGAGACAACATCAGCCTACCTTGGAAAGGTGACAAGGTGTGGCACAAAGAGCAGAGGTTCTGGGTCTGCCTTAGTCACTTCTCGTCTCTGGCACCCAATACTCTACCCCTACCACATAAGGAAGGAAAGGCTTATTTAGCTCACATTTCAGAGCTCTCCATTTGTCCATGGTTGGCTGGCATTGGCGGAAGGGCATGGTGGAAGGGAATGGTGGAAGGGAGTGATGGGATGGCGTGGGAGGTGGACATGGCGAAAGGCCTATCACAAGAGAGCTGTTCATCCCAATGCTCTTCTAGAGTCAAAAGTGGAGCTGTGAGCAAGACGACACTTTCGATCCACACTGCCAATGATCCAACCTTCTAACCCGGCCCCATCTCCTAACAACACAAAGAAACATAAGTCTATTAAACCAGTTGAACCATTTAACCCCAGATAACCCAATCACCTTCCAAATATGTAAGTCATTGGAGGAATATTCCAGATTCAAATTATAACAGGGCCAAAAGAACTAAATTTAAGCCAGAAAAGTGCTCGATGATTTTGAATAAATTATCAGCTTCCTTTTTCTGGACTACAGGTTCCTTGTCTCAGAAATGAGGGCAATGGACCCCATCAGTGACCCCCCAAACACCCCAAATGAAGTTAGCACCTGCTCCTACCTGGCTTCCTGGGGGTTGGGACAATCAGGGGTCAGGTGCCTCTTGAAGCTTCTCTCAATCTCAACACCCACAGATCCCAGGAGAGTGTCAAACAGATTCGTGGTGACTTTGGTACTTTCTGGGATATGCCAAAGCTGCGATGGAGCCATACGCGTCTCTATGGGAATAAGGCATCCCCAAACAGTGCCAATACAGTCCAGTGAACTTAACATCCGCTGGCCTCCCTGTAGGACACAGAACCCAAGGACAAAGGGCCACAGGTCCCAGGGGTATGAGTCCCATCCCCCCACCTCTCCTCACCTCTGAGCATGGTCCCTTCCACCTGGATCCCCTTCCCCTCAGGTACCCCTTCTGGTCACCTCTTGGGGTGCTTTCTGAGCAACCTTCCCTGGCTCCTGTGAGCAGCCAACGGTTCCCCACCCCACCCCCATCCCACTGGATTTACTCTACTACGCCCCATTCAGATCGATTCAAATTTGCCTCCCTGCTCAGATGTCTTGAGAGCAGAAACTGTCTGCTGGCCTTTTGAGATTGACTAGTGAGTTAATGACTGCACGGAGGAGAAATGCAGCTAAGCGCTCTTAAGGGAAAGGAGGAGACGAGGAAAGATGGAGAGGAGGGGAGGAAGAAGGGAGGGAACGGAAGGATGGGAGAACCAGGAAGGGAGGGAAGGGAAGGAGGGAAAATGGAATCCGATACTCACACACCAGCACCCACATCCACACCTGCGAGGTTTAATTTGGCACACAGCACCCTTCACCTGCCCAGGGCTCCTCCGGCCCGCATCTCCTGGGGGGCGGGGCACGTGATTCCAGTTCTCATCGCTCCCTTCGGCTGACATGCACCAGGGAAGAAAAAGATGCGGCCTCCCTTGGAGCCTCCATCCCTGAACCAAACTCACCCTCCTGCGCACCCCCTCCTCCCTGCCCTCAGAGGCCAAAGGAAATCTTGACACGCCCATCCCAGGCCCTGGCCTCTGAGCTGCCCCTCCTGTGGCCTTCAGTGACCGGGGTGCGACAGGGAGAAGGCTCCTCTGTTCTCCTCTCTGCTGGAACAGGGAGCCGTCCCCACCCCACCCCGCAGCCCCCCTAGCCAAGAACATGGATGGCAGCCAGCAGCGGAGGTGGCCGGCACCCTGGCACACACAGGACACAGCCCCATCCCCAGGCCGCAGTGGCAGGGCTGGCAGGGAGAGGGCTCTGGTTTTTCCGTTTTATAAAGCCACGATTCCGAAGGTACCACTGGTTTTTATGCATTCACTACAGAAACAATGGGACAATCGCAAAAGGTGCCCAAAGGACTGTTCCTAGCTCGGCTGCCTCCACCGTGCAACTGGCTCCGTCTGCGCTGTTTCTCGTTCCTTCTTCTGCGTCCCCCGCACGTCACGGCCACTTTTCCACATGGCTGCGCAACCTGCACAATGATCCCTGTAATGGCTGCTCGCCGGGCACGCCATCAGGTCGAAGGGACATAATTCACTTAGCTGCTGCCCTCTTTGGAATAGAGCCTCTCAGGACACAACGCTGATCAAGGTTCTAAAGGAGATGGAGAAGGAGGTGGCTTCTTGGCAACGACGTACGTGGCGTTTCTGGACAGCCCGTGCCCTGGAGCGGAAGGGTCCAGGGTGGGCCCGTGGACCAGGGGTCAGGAGTGTGAGCAGAGGGGACGGTGGTGCCACCCTGAGTCCCTCAGCTGCCGGTGGGCTCCTGAGCTCCTCCTCAGGTGGAGGGAGAGCAGCTCCGGCTGCGCTTGGAGAATAATCCTAACGGTAATAACAGCTAATATTGACTGATCCCCACGCTAAAATCTTTATAGACCCTGTCTCATTTATTCTCCAAGCTAGCCAATAAAGTAGCGCCATTATGTCATAGGCAGAGGTCAGAGAGCTGGCACACACAGGTCCTGTCCCCGAGGAGTCTGACTCCAGAGTCCCTCAGAGTCTTGATCACCTGTCCCTGCTGCCTGCCCCCTGTCCCCTCTGGGACTCCTCTCTCTGGGGCTCCCACCTGCAGCTTGTTGCAGGCTTCTCCTTATCAGGTCCTGTTTGGACCTTTGAGGAATCCATAACTCTTAACAGGGGCCTAGACAGAGGCTCAGGAGGCTTCCTGACCGGGAACCTGGGGGTGACTTGTAGCCAGGAGACAGGGACATGGGCTGCGGAGAGGAATCAAATGGGACATCCAGGAATCGTAACCAGAGCAGACACATGGAGATCAGCTGTGTCCCCTGGGCTCCACCATCTCCAGGCCAAGTACTTACGTCTTTGGACCACTTATATCTCCTAAATCCCCCAAGTCCTCATCTGTAAAACAGAGATTCTAGCACTTGCCTCCCCAGGTGGCTCAGGACCCCAAATGGTGACGTGTGACACCAGGCCAGTAGCTGGTCCTGTTATCTGAACAGGCCAGACAAGAAGAGCCAGCTCCAACAAGCCTACCTCCTCAGGCTGAGAAGCAAGCCCTCTGCTTCTGCCTAGCACAAATGAAGAAGATGTCAGGCCTGGTCACACAGGCCTGTCATCCCTGCATTTTGGGAGGCTGAGGCAAGAGGATCACAAGTTCAAGTCCTGCCTGGACAGCTTACTGACTTAAGAAGACACTGTCTTAAAATCTAAACTAAATGGCCTGCAGATAGAGCTCAGGGTGCAGGCCCTGGGGTGGGGCCAGGTCACAGTTTCCTTTTCTCATCCGCTCCAAACGGCAGGGACAACCGAATGATGGTGAGACTAATAACAGCCACAACCACAATACAAGGAAAAATTAAAGTACACAATGGCTATTTAAAATGCTTTTAAATGTTATTACAGCAAAAATTATACAGGCATTGGTCCCGAGGTCTCCGGGGTGAGGGCCCTCCCACTTGCAACCAGCATACTTATCCCATTGTTCTTGACACTTTCTGAGGCAGTTGTGGAAGTCCTCTTTCATGAGTGTCTTCTTGACGTGTAGTCAAAAACACAGCAAACAGCCAGGCCTGGTGATGCAGGCCTCTAATCCCAGCACCACAGGAGGCAGAGGCAGGAAAATGGCAAATCCAAGCCCAGTGTGGGCAACCTGGAAAGATCCTGTCCAAAAACAAAAGTAAAAATGGGCGAGGGTGTAACTCAGTGTGAAGGCCCCTGGGCTCCATCCCCAATGCCACAAAGAAGAAAAAGAGAAAAATAATACAGCGGCTGTTGCTGCCATGTGTCACCCAATGGAAAGGCAGGCTCGAGGTAACATAACGGCGTGCCCTCGTCCACATTATTCTGCAGATCGGGCACCGTGCAACTTCCGGCTCTTCCCCAAAGTCAACAGACCATGAAAGGTTGACATTTTCAATCAAATCTGGACATGGAGGCAGCCATGGCAGAAGAACTTCTTTAAAAAGATTTCTAGAAAGTAGCAAGAAACACAGGATGAGTGTGTTCAAACAGAGAGTGTTCTAGGTGGGTGTCTTCGTGATTTTTTCATAGTTGTGACTCAATACCCGACATCCACACATTTAGGGTAGGAAAGATTTATTTTAGCTCACAGTTTCAGAAGGTCACAGTTCATTCAGGGGCGCTGGTAGCAATGGAAGCACATGGCGGAGGCAGAGGGGGAGGCAGCTTCTCACGACATCACACACAGGAAGCCGAGTCACGGCAGGTTGGGACTCGTTCTCCAAGGAAGGCAGGAAGCAGCTTATATGTCCTTCCAGGTCTCATCCCAGTGACCACCCCCTCCTGGATCCAGGTGTGGAAGGTGTGGTAAGGCCCCACTACACACCTGTAACCCAATTTGCATGACTGTTATCTAATTTACATGCCTGTAATCCACCCCTCCAGACTAGGCCCCCATCTCCCAACAGCCCATGGTTCCATAGACAATCTATATATAACATCCAAATGCATGAGGCTTTTGGGGGACATTCCAGACCCAAACCCCAAAGGGAGAACTCATGATGATGTGTTTTTGCTGTAATAATTTTTTTTTACCTACACCACGTGTTCAATCCCATCTCATACCGATGTGGATTGAGCATTACCACACGCTGGGCACAAGGGTACCCTTGACACGTGCCAATTCATACCTTCTTTAGGCATCACTATGAGGTAGGGACTATCATTATTCCCATTTTGTAGATGATAATGTTGAGGCATGACAAGCATTTTGTGCCCCCTGTGCTGTTCCCACAGCCTGCAGAGTGGAGCACCCAGCCCAAAGGAGGGACGAGGCAACTTCTCTGTGCCAGCCAGA
>PVKB01002701.1:221361-257912 GCA_004027205.1 Ctenodactylus gundi | reverse complement strand
TTTTTTTTTTTTTTTTTTTTTTTCCTTTCTTAAAATTTTCAGACAGGGTCTCATTAAATCACTAAATTGCCTGTGCTTCCCAGAGTGCTGAGATTACAGGCCTGTACACCACACCCAGCTAAGCTGTGCTGGTAGATGATGCTGATGCTGCCTCTGGCTTTAACTGTGGACTCATTGGCTTCTCCACAAAATACTGTCACTTTGCCTCCTGTGTTTCTCTGCTGTTGTTAGGGACATGCACCTTAACGATTTATGTCTTTCTGGAGAATTGATGCCTTCATCATTCTGTAATACCTCTCTTTACCCCTGGTAATTTTCCTTGTTCTGGTATCTCTGTCTGACATTAATGTAACACCATATGTCTTTCTCTGTGTGTGTATGTTCCTGGGGATGAACTTACGGGTGCTCAACCACTGAGCTACATCCACAGCCTTTTTAATTTTTTATTTTGAAACAAGGTCTCTGTAAATTGCCGAGGATGGCTTTGAACTTGAGATCCTCCTGCCTCAGCCTTCCAAGTAGCTGAGATTACACATGCTCAGTGCACTCTTAACTTTTAATCCATATCTCTATATTTAAAATAGGTTTCTTTACAGAACACGTAGTTGAGATGTTTAATTTTTTATCTGCTCTGACGGTCTTTTACTTGGTATATTAAACCATTCCCACTTAAGGTGATTATTGATAGTGTTGGATTAAAACCCACCTGTTGATTTGTGACTGCTTTCTGTTTGCTGCTTTTATTTTTTCCCTCTTTTTTCCATACCTTCTCTAGTTTCAGCTGAGCATTTTATTTTCTCACTTCCCTTAGGATATGAATTCTGCTTCTTGGAGCTGCGGGAGCTGGAGGAATGACACAGCAGTTAAAGTACTTGCCTAGCAAGTCCAAGGCCCTGAGTTTGATTCCCCAGTACCACATAAGGCAGGCATGGTACACATGCCTTTAAGTAATTCCAGCACTTGGGAGGCTGAGGCAGGAGGGTTGCTGTGAATCCAAGACTAGCCTAAGCTGCATAGTGAGTTCAGGACCAGCCTGGACTACAGAGTGAGACTCTGCCTCAAAAAAAAAAAAAAAAATTGTTTCTTATAAAACTGTAGTAGGGCACACTGGTGCGTGTCTGTAAACCCAACCAGCCTGGGTAACTTAAGGAGCCCCTGTCTCTAAAACACAGAAGACAGGGCTGGGAATATGGCCCAGTGATAGAGTGCTTATCTATCATATGCACAGGCCTTGGTTTAATCTCCAGTACCCCCACATACAACTCCTGGCACCACATACTCAGAGCTAATCAGGTCCCCTTCATTTTGAACTCACAGTGAGTTCTTTTTCTTTTCTTTTTTCTTTTTCTTTCTTTTTTTTTTTTTTTTTTTGAGACATGGCCTCACTCTGTAGCCCAGGCTGGCCTAGAACTCACAGCAGTCCTACCTCAGTTTCCCAAGTGCTGTGATTACAGGAATGCACCACCATGCCCAGTTTATGGATGCTGGGGAATCGAAGCCAGGACCTTGAGCTTGCTAGGCGCGTGCTTTAACCGCTGAGCTCTTCCTCCAGCCCCTCAAGTCCACTTTTTGCAGTACTCCACTTCTTCATTTGTAGAGCAGGTACCCCCCTCACTATAGAATGAGTCATTGTCATTTAAGTGCTATAAATACAGTGACTAGGACTGGGGGCGTAGCTTAGTCGTTAGAGCAATTGCTAGCAAGTACAAGGCCCTGGGTTCAATTCCCAAGATACCACATAAGGTGAGCATGGTGATGTACACCCGTAGACCCAGTACTCAGGAGCCTGAGGCAGGAGGAGTGCCTTGAGTTCAAGGCCAGCGTGGGCTATGTAGTTAAGGACCTGCCTGGAGTACAGAACGAGACCCTGTCTCTAAATAATACATATATACATACAGTTACTATTAGGTCAGTTAAATTTTTTTTTAAAGAAGGGGATGTGTTGGTATATGCCTGTAATTCCAGCTTTCTTAGAGGCTGAGGCAGGAGGATTGCAAATTCTAAGTCTAGCCTAGGCAAGGTAAAGGGCTGGGAATATAACTCTGTGAAGGCCCTTGATTCAGCTCCACTACCGGGGTGGGGAGGAACGGGGGGAAGAAGAATGAGGAAAGAGGCAGGTGTGGTGGTACAGGCCTGTAATCCCAGCACTCTAGAAGGCTGAGACAGGAAGATAACAAGTTCTAGCCCAGCCTGAGCAACTAAGTAATTCAGTGAAACCCTGTCTCAACATAAAAAAGGGGGAGGGGTGGTGATGTAGAATATGCCAAGGCCAAGGGTTCGCATCCAATACCACAGATATCAAAAGAAATCTCAAGTTTGAGGTAATGCACATCTGTAATCCCAGCCATTCAGGAGACTGAGGCAGGAGAATAGCAAGTTCAAGGGCACAGGCTACATAGTGAGAACTTGTCTCAGAATAAAAAAAGGGATGAGGCCAAGGATATAGTTCAGTACTCCCTGGGTTCAAGCCCCAGTACTACCAAAAAAGAAAAAAGAAGAGGAAGAAGGGAAGTGATTTTACTTTCACCTGACTGCATTGGTAGTCTTCCTTTATGCAAATTTGAGCTTTGGGCCTTATCAGGTATGATCTCCTTGAAGAACTTTCCATACTTTCAGGGAAGGTCTTCTGACCATGAACTCCCTGATTTTGCTTGAGAACATTGTTATTTCTTCCTTATCTCTGAAGGCCGATTTCACAGGCTGTAGAATTCTCCACTTTTTTTCCCCCTGCGTGGGTTCTGACAAGTCAGATCTAATACTTAACTTTTTTGCTCTGTGTATGAGGATTTTTTTTTCCCAGTAGCTTATTTGAGAATTTTGACTCTGGTTTTCTACAGTCTGAATACAGTAAGCATCATATGCTGATAGGTAGATTTGTGGGATATTTATCATGTTTAATGTTCAGTTTCCCAGATCTGGGGTTTGGTGTCATTAATTTTGAAAAATTCACTCACTATTACTTCGTCCATCTGCCGCTCTTTCTTCCCTCCCTGGAACCCTCATTATATACGCGTGATGCTCTTGTAATGGCCCCACAGTTCCCACACATTCTGATTCAGGGTTATTGCGAGGCTTTTTTTTTTTTTTTTTTTTTTTTTTTTTTTTTTTTTTTTTTTTTTTTTTTTTTTTTTTTTTTTTTTTTTTTTTTTTTTTTTTTTTTTTTTTTTTGGTTAGTTGTTAAGGGTTTTGGTTTGGTTTTGATTTTGAGACCAGGTCTCAAATCTCTGTAGTCTAGGATGGTCCTGAACTCATAACAATCCTCCTGCCTCAATCTCCTGAGTGCTGGAATTACAGGCATACGCCACCACACCCATTTTGTGTGTTGCTGGGTAATTGAACTCAGCTTTGTACTCACTAGGCAGGCCCTCTAACCACTGTGCTATTCCTCTGTCCCTGTTTAGGGTGTTTTTTTTCTTTCCCTCATGTTTGGGTTTTTTGAAGTGGTATGTGACTATGTAGTCCAGCTCATACTACACAACCCAGGCTGGCCTGGAGCACTCCATCCTCCTGCTTCAGCCTTCTGAGTGCTGAAATTATAAGCACATACTGTGTGCCATGCACAGCTCTGTTGTGTTTTCTCTCTTGCCATGTCAGGTGTAGGGAGGAATCATTAAGCCTCCCAAGTGCTGGGATTACAGGCATGCTCCACCATGCCAGCTAATTTTTTTATGTCATGCTGGGAAATAAAACACAGGGCCTTGCACTTGCAAGGCAAGTGCTTTAACCACTGTGCCATTCCTCCAGCCCCTTTTCTTGGGTTTTTATGGTGAAAACCTGGTGGTTTCCTGGAGGCAGTGCCCTGAAAAGTGGGGTTCCAGGAATGCAGATGTCCCAGAATCTCATACCTCGGCCCTGGCCGCCTGCATTTCAGCTATCCCTTTGGAATTTCCAACAGTTTAGGTCGCCTGAGGCTTCTGCTCCAGGTAAGCGGTGATGCTGAATTGGGGTTTATCTGTGGCTTTACTTCTCTGGCAGGTCTAAGAAAAGTTGATTGTTGGTTTTTCTATGTTTTTTTTTTGTTGTTGTTGTAAGATGGCACTGTGAGCTGTTTACATACCAGAGTTGAAACTGTAAGTTCCCCTCATTATTTTTAGTTTGGTTATTGTTGATTGAGAGAACTACCAATTTTAGTGACTGGCCATCATAGTAGAGGCTCTTATTCTAATAGTTTCCAGTTGAGTCTTTTGGACTGACTAGGTAGTCATCAAAACACCTGCAAATAATAATTATTTGGATACTTTTGTGTTTTTTTAAATGTTTCAGAAATATTTGCTGTTCATTTCTGTTTTTTATTTTTATGTCTTGGCTGTACCTTTCCATTTCATAGCTGATGAAAGGAGGGCCCTGCTGTCACTGTAAAAATACAGCTTCCTCCTGGGGTGCCATACCAGGGGACCCAGAGGCCTCACCTGGCACTGTCTGCGCTGGTGATCCAACCTTGATTGACTCTTGTGCTGGCTTGTACTATGCATTTGGTCTGTTTTCTGTGTGTGCCACATCAGAAACAATTGTTGGAAGCACCAAGTGACTTGTGAGGGTAAAAGATACCAGGAAAGATTCTGTCCACAGATCCCAGTGAGCTTCTCACATACTGCTGTCCCATTTGCCAGGAGACAGGATAGTCTCCCAAGCCTCTCTGCATCTGAAGCCAGGATGAGTGGGACATTAGGGTTCTTAAAGACAGAAAAGCGTAACCAGGAACTTCCAGAGGCTGTTCCAGATGAAACAGCTTCTGTTCTGTGCCTGGCTCAGTGTGGTTTTCCCATTTAATGAGTTGGTTCCCTCTGTTGGGGGTTAGTGGAAGTAGCAGAGGAGGAAGTCTTCCTAGGTTCTGCAGGAGACACTGAACCTCTGTGGCTTGTCCCTCACTCTTAAAATGCAGCTCAATCCACAAAGCTCTTAACAGGTCTAAAGTTCTATGGTCTCTAAGGCTGTCTTTATCTTTATCCTCCCCACTTTGTGAGCAGCGGTATTTCAAAAATGGACTACAGTTCCCAGAGTGCTCTCTGAATTCGGCATTCACTTCCGGAAGAGCCTCAGCAGCCAGGTGCAAACATTTCCTGTCAATTAGAAAACAACCTTGAGGAACCTTGGCGGTTAGCTGTTGGAGTTCAGGAAACTTAGGGATGGGTAAGCCTGCTTTCACTGTCTTGGACCAAAAAAAAAAAAAAGAAAAAGAAAATTTAAATTTCTTGCAGAAATTTTAAATTTCCATTTTTGTATTTTGGTTGAGATTTTAATAAAAGATAACTGAAATCAGAAAAAAAATCATAATTTATTTAAAGAAACCAAAAGTTGCAAGTAGGCTAGATCCTTTGTTGTTTCATTTTTAATTTACTTTATTCCTGTCTTTCTAATGAAGTCTGATCTGTGTGGAGTAAAAGATACCAATCTCGAGGACACAGTTTGCTGATTCCCAAAACGTATCTGTGCTACCATAAGCAACCTGATGTTTGAATCCTGGGATGACCTTGTTGGTCATTCTCAGCAGCTGCCCCACATCTCGCTGAAAACAAGGCACTGATAGTGTGGCATAGGACTAGCAACAGTCCCCAGCCGGGGTACAGTCTGAGGCGGTGGAGCGAGCAAGGAGATAGCCCAGGGCAGCCAGGCTATCCCCGGTGTGGCTCAGGGCACTGCTTGGCAGAGTGCTCTGTGGCTGGTAAGAAGCAGCAGTTGTTTACTGGTAGGTGTGCTGTCCTTGTCCACAGAAGGCTTATTAAGAATAGCACACTGGGGGGCTGAAAGAATAGTGCAGTGGCCGGAGAATTTGCCTAGCAAGCACAAGGGTCTGAGTTTGATACCCCAGCACCACATACGCCCGGTGAGGTGCCATGTGCCCGTAATGCCAGCACTCAGGAGACAGACTGAAGGATTGCGATGAGTTCAGAGCCAGCCTGGGCTACGTAGTGAGTTCAGGAACGACCCGGATTGCAGAATGAGACCCTGTCTCAAAGAATTAGCAAGCTGGGAGCACTGAGGAGTGGGGGGCATTAGGTGTTGAATAGCAAAGTCAGGTCATGTGCAGCATGGCTGCTGGTCACTGACCTTGGGCCCTGTGTACACCAAGGTGTACACATGTCCAGGAGCCCTGCACTTCCATTCACTTATTACTCTTTCTCTTTGAGGGTGTTGGCATCTTTTAATCCTGCTTCTCCTTTCACTTTCTGGCCTCATATGTTCCCTGTTGCCCAGCCAGCCCAATGCAAGCGGTTGGGAATAGCCATGTGTGAATTGGTAGTTCCTTCTCCAGACCTGCCAATCTTCAGGACTATTTACTTGTATGACAGGAATGCCTGACTGAATATGTTTTAGCTATAGTTCAGAGCTCTGGGAAATTCTAGCACTCAGTAGTCTCTCCCTTCTACTCCATCAGTTGATGCTTTTTTGGCTGAGCCCATCTCTACTAGGCAAGTCTATGTGGACCTGAGGCTGCTGTCCAGTCTTGATTGTCATGGCCCTAAGCACCTTCACTCTGACCTTTCCACCAATGTTGCCATTCTATCAGCCGTGGTCATCTCCCTGGTGCCCACCCCTAAACATCTTTGTCTCTCTGATCACTGGATGTACAAAGATTCTTCTCGTGTTTGAGTCTCAGTTTTGTCCTGCTGGCTCCAGACTTCCAACTTCCATCTTCCATGCCCCAGCCTACAGACACAGTTCCTGTTGGGCAAGGACTCAGTTATGGAAGGGGCAAACGATAGTCCTGCACTTGTACCCCCAAGGTGGCAGGCACAGCAGGGCCTTACCTCAGATCTGCAAGTCCAAGTGGAACTGTTGGGTGCTTGGCAGTTTTCAGGCCTGGGCCATCTGACTTCTGAGTTTCTGAGCATGGCTTCTGTTCTGTCCAAGAACTCACTGTCAGCCCCACTATGCTTTGTGAAACCTATTAGTCCTTTGCCACAGTTTTCCATCATTCCCTGTCTCACATCCACCGTACTTTAAGAGCATAGGGTACTACCTGGAGCTCCTCACCCCTCGGCAGGTTCCCCCACTTTAGACTCCTACCCTCTCTGTCTTCTTTATGATGCTGTTTTCTGAACTTCATCAGAATTCTTGTGTGATAGGTCCTCTGCTTAGTAAAGAGGGCACGCTGAATACATAAACTCTGTGGGCACTAGAAAGTGTCCTGGATGAGCCCACCTTAGAACAGGGTGGGCTCAGATGGTCCAGTTAAACCTGGCCAGGCTTTGCAGAGCCCCATTCTTTCCCAAGGCTGACAGCTCTCTTCCTCAGTAACTCACGTCTACCAGTTCTCACAGGTATCTATGGCAGGTCTGTTGTTTCATTCTGCTTGCTCTTTGTTGGGCTGGTAACTAGATATTCAATCAGTGGGCCTGCTGGGGGCGTGCCTGGAACTTGCTGCCTGTGCAGTTCAGACACACACGAACCTACTCACAGACATAGTTCAGGGTGGGAAAGATTTCTTCTGACATTTGAGAGCCATTATTCAAGATGCAGGATTTGCTGACTGATCACCAGCCCTTATACTCACCAGCAGAAGAGTATGACAAGGAGAGAGTGAGCAGGGAGAGGGCAGGAGTGTGCTGCCAGGCCTGGAGCAGCACCAGTCTTAGCTGTGAACTGTAGCTGGTGGGTTTCACTGGCCCTGACACCTGGAGGAAGAAACACCGACCTCCTGTCTCTGTAGGTCTGTGAATCCTAGGTATTCATGAGTGGGATAGCCTAGTATGTGCTCAAGGCTGGCAGCTTTCACTCAGCATCTCCACATTCCACTCTTGTAGCATGTAGGGTACCTCATTCCTTTTTGTGACTGAGTAGTACTCATGGTCTGGCCATGCTCATTTGTTTGTTTGCCACCCACCAGGTGATGGGCATCCGAGTTGTTTGTCTTTGGGCTGTAATGAACCATGCCACTGTAGGCACTCAGGCCAGCTTCGGGTGAACAGCTGTCTTCAGTTCTATTGGGCGTATGCCTGGTAGTAGTGAAGCTAGGTCGCTGCGCTGCGCTCAGCCTTGGAGGAGACACCAGAACTTCTTCCCCTAGCAGTACAGGTGCTTCTCCTCTTCAACAGTTTGCCTTGCATTCCTTTGGACGTGTCTCTTCTCTGTCCCATGATCCTGTGCTTCTCTCATTCTGGCTTCATTGGACACTAGCTTGATGTCATTTTTATTCTGTTTCTTTCCTAATGTTTGTGGCTTTGTGGTTCAGCTTCTCTGTTTTCTTGCCATTTCCTTCCCAAGTTCTTGGATTTATGGTGAGTCGGGTATTTTTGTGATAGGGTCTCGCTATGTAGTGCGGGCTGATCCTGAACTCACTATGTAGCCCAGGCTGTCCTTGAACTCAGGGCAGTCTTCCTTCCTCAACCTCCTGAGTACTGGGATTATAGGCTGGTGAGTGGTTTTTAAAGGATGTGTTAGTCAGGTATAGTAGTGTATGCGCATAATCCCAGTAACTCAGGAATCAGAGGCAGAAGGATCATGACTTCAAGGTGAGTGTGGGCCACTTAGCAAAACCCTGTAAGAAAAAGGGGGGAGGAGGCGTGGGGAAGTGTGTGGCCAATCTGCTCTGTTAGCGAGTTGCCCCTTACACCCTCCGTGGTGTCACGCCCTTCCCGTTCCTGGCCTAGCATTGCCTTCTCTCAGGTGGCAGAAAGCAGTGGCAGACCCCCTTTTCTTCTTAAATGTGCACAACGCATTGCATTTCCTGCAGTTTGTGGTTTTCTGTGGCCTGACTGGCAGTGTGTTAAGCATTTTGCTGTGTGCAAGAGCTGCTTTCAACTCCAGGAGCCAAAAGAATCAAGAAGGACGCAGTGAATTCTTCAGAGCCCAGCAGGTTTCAAGGACCCTCCCCAGCCATTTTCCCACTTCTTACTTCTACTGTGAACAGAGACTCAGGAATCCAACCTTCTCCCTCACCAAGGGCACCTGCTGAAGTACATGCTGTGGGCCGCCCCTGCCTCCCTTCCTATCCTTTTGTCAAGCGCAGACCATCCCAGCCACTTCACACAGCCCTTGTGAATGTTGGTGGCTGTGTGTCTGTGATCTACTTTCCCAGAAAATCTAGGTCAAGGAAAGGCTTTTATCATTATTATTTGTTTTTTGAGGGAGATAATACCAACTTACCCTATTCCCAGAAAAATCCTCAGACTGATTTGTTAACTGATTGATTTGGAGACAGGGTCTCACTCTGTAGTCCAGGACGGTCCTGCCTTAAACACACCACAGTCCTCCTGCCTCAGCTTCCTCGGTGCTGGAATTACAAGGTATACCACTGCGTCTGGCTTATGTGGTACTAGGAAATCAAACTCTGGGTCTTGAGCTTACTAGGTAAGTGCTTTAACCACTGAGCTATTTCTCCAGGTCCTCAGCCTGATTTATTTTGTATTTAAAAATTTTGGGGTACTAGGGATCAAACCCAGGGACACTTTACTACTGAGCTACATCCCCACCTCTTTTTTTTTTTTTTTTTTTTTTGGTACCCCTGGTGGGACACAAACCCATCCTTTTTTCTTTTATTTTGAGACACAGTCTCACTGAGCTGATCAGGCTAGCTTCCAACTTCTGCTTCAGCCTTCAAGGTAGTTGGGAGTACAGTTGTGTGCCACCATGGCAGGCTCTCAGAAAGATTTTGAAGGAGGGAAGACAGAGGTCTTTTTCTCCTTGTGGGGTGTTTTGTTTTGTTTTTATTATGAATTGAACCCCAGTGCCTTTGCACTGAGCTACATCTATCCTTTTTTAAGACAGGTCTTGCCAAGTCAGCCTTTCATCTAGAATAGGCTCAGCTTACAAGTGTGCACCACCGTGTTTAACTCCATCATGTCTTCTCCATCTCTCTGCCTCCGTGCCTTTCTGCTCTAGTCTCTGTGTCCCTCACTCTACATTTGAGGACCCCCCACTCCTCCTACGGGTCCCTCTGAAGAACAGGCTTGATGAGGACAAGGCCTTTTGTTGTTCAGGTTGGGATGAAGAAAGTGGCTCTCAATCCTGCTAGTGGCTGGGTCGCCTAGTGGTGAATCTGGAATGAATGGGTCACTCCCAGGTGAGGACCAGGCTGAGATGAGAGACACAGCGCCTCTCCAGTGCAGATGAGGCCTCCAGGGGGTAGGGGACTGGCAGCCAAGTAGGGTAGGAGGGCCAGCAGCCAAGGTGAGCCCCATGGGAGATCGCCTGAAGGAGGGTATCCAGGGACAGGTGGTGTCATTCCCACCTCTGAATTTGTTTTGATTTCTTTTTATTAAGCTATGTGAGTGGCAGCCAGCACCTGTGGGACAAGAACATAAGTGTGGTTCCCCCTGGCTTGGCCCACCCCTGGCTCTCCCTCTGCCTCTTGAGGTGTGTTGTGGGCCTCTTCCTGAGGAAGCTGGCCTAGCTAGTTGTACAGCTGCCATTTCTCACCTCCCCACCAGAGGGCAGACACGGCTTATTCTGGCTATGCCACTGTCTTGAGTAGCTGGAAAGGAGGGAAATCTCTCAGGTGTTGTGACCAGCCCACTTGCACTTGAGCTGTTTAGCAGTCTGTGATGCATATGCCATACATCCTGCAGGAACATGCAGGAAATTCTTGGGTCTCCCACAGGGCCCCAACAAGGCCCTTTGAGGTAGATTCTTGTCTCCAGCCACTCTGTCTGTACCTCTGGCCATGTTCCCTGCTCCATAGGTCCCTAGGAGATGGCTGCTACTAGGCTTTTCCTGACTTCTTCTAGGGGCCCACTCCAGTGAGGTACCTGTTGTGCCCACAATTAGGGGCTAGGATGTTTTAGGAGATTAGGATTGCAGATCACAGCTCTTGGAAGGGTAATAGGTCAGATCCTCTAGACTGGATCATGGACAGGACAAGCATCTGTCCACCCACTGCACCCAGCTTGCTAAGGTGGCTGGGGTGGGCCACCTCTCACACCTCAGCTAAGTTTCCCACCCCAAGGACCAGGAGTTGGCCGGTAAGAGCACCATTGTATGGCTTGTGGTCCTGGACTGCCCTAGTGCAGGGTATCATGAAGTAGTAGGCCATGTGATCAGTATGGTGCAGAGTTGAAACCATGAAGAGGCAAGACAGGTTGTGATTGGCTTCGGAAGCCAGACCCCAAAGGTCTGAGGTCTGCAGAGAGCATTTCTTGTTAGTGGTAAGCCTGGAAAAAGTTTGCCATACCACAAATTCTCTAAAGTCATAGTTCTTTGCCTGAAGAATGATGTCATATATTCTGAAAATCTCAGGCCTGGGCTTTCTCTGTTCACTGTCTGGTCTTTGCATTAGGATTTCCAGCCTGAGACCTGATGATCCTCTTCAGCCTTTCACATCTCTGTGCTTGGTGAGTTGGCAACTTGTCTTCTCAAGGTGAGCAGCTCTGCACATCATGTTCCACCTCCATGCTGTGCAGAACCTCTGCAACCAGAATCTCTCCCATGGCCCTCCAGAGTTCTTGCTGCTGTTTCTGCTGCACCATAGCTGGACACCTCATCCATTCAGACTTCTCCAGGCTTCAGTCTCCCCAGAAACTGAAGTACCAGAGCCATAGTTCTCTGCCTGACTTCAACTTCACCTGGCCACTGGCCACTGGCCCCTTGGCGCTCTCCAACAAGGGAAGTCCTACCTATCTCAGGAACCTGTGTCTGGCACTTCTGCCTGATCTCCTTCAGACCACCAGAACCTGTCTCTCTGGTTTCTCTGTGGTTCTCAGAGAGCCTGTCCTTATCCTTGTCCATGTACCATCAAAATGCCCCCGAGCCCCCGTCTCCCTCTGACTCATCTCCTTGTACATGCTAAGTTCTGCATCTTCGCTTATTTCTCAGAGTCATCCATCTCCCTCACTAGAAGCCCGCTTTGCAGGGTGGGCAGGGATGTTGATTTGTTGGCCAGCTGCTTTACTCCTCGCCCCAGCGGAGTGTCTGGCAACTTAAAGGAGCTGACTCAGTAGCACATAGCCGTCTCACTGGTGAGTTCTTCCAGAGCTCATGCTCTGGTCCCAGATCTCTTTTTCGTAGTCTCCAGCAAGTGCTGTGGTTGAAGTCCCGATTGTAAAGTTCTCTGCAGTCTGTATGCAGGGGTTCCCAACCCCTGTGCAGTAGACCAGTACTGGTCTGTGGCCTTGGAAGGACTGAGCTGCTGGGATAGATGAGCAGCGAGCCGGAGGTGAGCAGCAAACGAAGTTCCACTTCCTGTCAGCGGCTCCTATTAGGTTCTAATGCCTCTGCTGATCTGATAGGAAGCAGGAGCTTCAGACTTCGCTCCTGGTTCCCCCTGCTGCTGCTTGCCATTTCAGAACTATCCTTCAGCGACCTGTTGCATAACAAGAACCATGCACTTCCACCTCCCACGCCTCTTTCAGTCCTTGGGAGAATGGTCTTCAACCAAATTGATCCCTGTTATCCGAAAAGTTGGGGATAACTTGTCTGTAGTCAGTTCTGAGTTTGAATATCTCTTCCTCACGTGCAGCCTTTCACAGGCAGCTTGAAAAGGAACTACCCAAAGAGACAGGCCAGGTTTGCCCTGCACCGTGCACCCAGCGTGGTGCTGGTGTCCATACCTCCACTGCATCAGGCCTCTTGCCAGCTCCTGGGGGCCCAGCTGCTCCCAGACTTGGACTCCACCTCCAAGCATTTCTCCCAGACACAGTCAGTGCAGCCTTTCCCACCATCTATGCTCTTTACATCTTACTATTTTGAGCTCTTCTGCTTTGTTTTCTTCCCTTTGGGAGGGGTGGCATGGGGTGTGGGGTGAGAGACTGAAATCAGGGCCTTCACACTGAGCTATCACAAGCTTTCCTTTCTTTTATAATTTTTGAGATAGGATCTCACTAAGTTGTCCAGGCTAGGCTCAAATTCTGCAGTCCTTCTGCCTCAGCCTCCCAGACGGCTGGAGTTGCCCACCTGTGCTAGCACATTTGGCTCATTTTCTTCCTCTTAGACTATTTCTATCAGTAAGTGACCACACCAGAGCCCATGACTCAGTGTGAATGCTGCTCTCAGCCCTTCCTAGGTAGGCAGCATGGAATCTCTAGCCTCTGAGGCTTTTCTGTTTCACTTAGGACCTATGAGGTTCAGGGGACAGATCTCACAGCATGTCACTTTTGCTGCTACTCAACATTGTGCCTCCCAAGGAAGTGCTGAAGTAGCTGTTCTTTCCACAGAGTCCCGCAAAATGCCAGTAGGAGGAAACTGACTGTCCTGTCCCTTTCCCCTCAGAGCCTCCTAAGATGAACCCAGTGGTGGAGCCGCTGTCGTGGATGTTGGGCACCTGGCTGTCGGACCCACCAGGAGCCGGGACCTTCCCGACGCTACAGCCTTTCCAGTACCTGGAGGAAGTGCACATTTCACATGTGGGCCAGCCCATGCTGAACTTCTCGTAAGTCCTCACCGCCCCAGGCTGCGTAGGCCTAAAGGTAGTTCCAGGCTAATGAAAACCAGATACACAGCAGAAGGTTATAAAATGAACTTGGTCTTTTTTAGAAAGGTACCTTCTTTCTTTCTGGCAGCTAAGCTATACTCTTGGTAAAATGATAATTTCAGGTTCCATTATATTTTTAAAGGTATCAGACAGACTAGTGTTACGGGTTTATTAATCTCTTGTAAGTATAAAAACATGCATGTGTGTTTAAGTAAATCTCTAATCTTATGCTATATTTCTGTATGGAAATTAATAACCTGAATATTACTGAAAATAAGAGGACGTAGCTTTCTTTTAGATTTATCCTAACCTGGTTGAAGGTATGAGGGTGTTATGAATACTGGGTTTCTCACATGTTACCATACAGGAAAGTAGAATCCTATGCGGGTGTCCAGCTGAACCCCACTGCATACACAATGGGAAAATAGGGCTTCTTTTATGAGGACAGTCATATAGACCATCTGAAATGTAGGGTGAAACACTGGTGACCATGAAAGTGGTTGGGATATCTTTATTTTTTTAATTACAGAAGTAATTATATATATATATTAAGTTTAAACAGTAAAGAAGCTTAGAAAAAACCTCCCAGGCTTCACTGCAGAGTTGCATGTTGAGTATGTGACTGCAGGGGCTGGAGGAGCACTAAGTACTGGAGTCCATTCCCCAGCACCACATAAGCCAGGCGTGGTGGCACATGCCTGTAATCCCAGCACTCGGGAGGCTGAGGCAGGAGGATTGGCATGAGTCCAAGGCCAGCCTGGGTTCCATAGTGAGTTCAGGACCAGCCTGGGCTACAAAGTGAGACCCTGTCTCAAAAAAAAAACAACAACAAAAAAAAAAAACAGTGACTGAACATCTAGAGGCATAGCTTAGTGGTTGAGGGCACTTGCCTACAAGTGTGGGACCCTAGGATCAGTTCCCAGCATCACATAGGCTGGGGTGGTGGCATATAATGCATCTATAGAAAATAAATGAATACATAGAGAATTGAGGCCTGTGCCAGTGGACCTCAGGGTTCAAAAAAAATTTTTTTTTAAAGTCTGACTGCAGACACAAAAGATTAAGTATTGACTGGCTTCTCTCATATGAGATTGTCATAAATACGCACCTAAAAAATCTTAACATAAGAGAGAAGTTAGG
Organism: Ctenodactylus gundi; assembly: GCA_004027205.1. Lineage (NCBI taxonomy): Eukaryota > Metazoa > Chordata > Mammalia > Rodentia > Ctenodactylidae > Ctenodactylus > Ctenodactylus gundi. The sequence goes on along the minus strand of PVKB01002701.1, from coordinate 243,427 downwards.
AAGAGAGGCAAGGGGCTGCAGGGAAAGGGAACAGACACTGAGGTGGGAGAGGAAGGAAGGGTTAGAGGGAGGAGAAAATGATAAAAAGTGATACCTATGGGCAGGAATTACCCAAGTTGGATGTAATTAACGTATTATTGAATCAGTTGTTCATTCCTATTCAGATTTTTAAGAAAAATCTAAGCCAGGAATGATAACAATGTTTATAATCCTAGCGCCCGAGGCTGAGCCAGTGGGATCACTGAGAGTTCAAGGATCACTAAGGGAGCCAGGAGGATATCACTGAGGGACTATTTAGTGAAACCCTGTCACAGAAAAACAAAATAAAGTAGAATTTGACTAAATCAGCTTAGTAGTAGAGATTGGGTATTCCCTTATCTGAGATATTTAGGACTAGAAGTATTGCAGATACCAGAGTTTTGTTCTGTTTTTTGTTTGTTTTTGTTTTTGTGAGAGATTGAACCCAGAACCTTCACCATGAGCTACATCCCAAGCATTTTTCGTACTTTTTGATACAGGATCATACTAAGTTACTAAATTGCCCAGGCTAGGATCAATTTGTGATCCTCTTGACCCAGCCAGGCATTTGCCATTACACCCAGCCCAGACATTTTTAGATTTTTGGAATATTTGCATAGACTTTACTAACTAAGCATCTCTAATCTGAAAGTCCAAATCTAAAATACTCTAAAGGCCAAAACTTATTTAATGTTCTTATGTGATATTTTTTTGGATTTCAGATTTTCAGATTAGAGAAGCTCTACCTGTGTTTGCACATTGCCCTCATTTTCAGGACATAGAAGATCTGTTTGTTTTAAAATATTGTCTCATACCCAGGCTGTCTCTTCCTAGCAAATACAAAGCCCTGGGTTCGATTCCCCAGTACCACATAAGCCAGGCATGGTGGCATATGCCTATAATCCCAGCACTTGGGAAGCTGAGGCAGGAGCATTGCCTTAAATTCAAGGATTCAAGGCCAGGCTTTTTTTTTTTTTTCTGAGACAAAATATCTGCCATATACAATTTAAAGGAGAAGAAATGTATTTTGCTCATAGTTTCAGAAGCTTTAGTCCATGGTCAGCTGGCTGCTAGGCAAAAGTGGCATGGCAGAAGGGTCTGATAGAAAAAATTGCTCACTCCATGGCAGCCAGAAAGCAGAGAGCAAGAAACAACTGGAAAAGAGATACAGCTTTGAAAGGCATGCCAAGGTCTAGGGCATAGCTAAGTGATGACAGCACTTGCCTAGGAAGCACAGGGTGGGGACTTCAATACATCAGCACCATATAATATCTTGGTATGGTGATACATACCTGTAATCCCAGCATTTGGAAGGCAGATACAGGAGGATTACTTTTGAGTTCCAGGCTAGCCTGGGATACACAGTGAGGTCAAAACCAGCCTGAACTACAAAGCAAAGATCAAAGATCCTGTCCCTTAAAAAAAAGGCCTTCTCCTAGTAGCCCCCTCTTCCAGCTGGGCCCATTTCCTAACAGCCCCTTCAGCTATGAATCCATCAATGAGCTGATTGTGATCCACTCACTTTGCTAAAAGTCCTACTTCTAAATACATGGACCTTTTTGGGAACATTTTAGATTATAGCAGGAACTGTACCCTAATTCAGTCTCTACTCTCTCTACCATATAAGTTGATTGGCATCATAGGACAGTATAAAGCTAAAAAAGGAAAGTCCCCTTTTTCACACATGCATGTCATTCTGATTACTGTGGAGGCTAAGGGAGGAGGAACATAAGTTCCAGTCTAAACTGGACAAAATATAAGGAGGACTGGGGATATAGCTCAGTGGTAGAGTCCTAGATTCCATCTCTAGTACTGTAGAAATTAAAAAAGAGAAAAGTCCTGCTAGGTGGGATTTTACTATAATTGCTCACAGTGTTTATGCAGGACTTAGGACTGAGAATTTGATGAGGTATGGGGCCTAGACAGGCCCTTGGGAAAGGGTGACACAGGCCTATGATCGCAGTACTCTGGGATGCTGAAGCAAGAGGTTGCAAGTTTGAGCCCATCTTGGACAGTTTAGTGACTTAGTAAGACCAAAAAACAGTTGGGGATATAATTCATTGTGAAGGCCCCAGGCTCAATACACACACACATAACACACACACATTCTTAATGAGACCCTGTCTTAAAATTCAAAAAAAATTAAAAGCAGCTGGGGATAGGCTCAACTTGAAGGCACTAGGCTCAGTATACACACGTACATGAACACACGCATGCAGGTACATTCCTGACTGGCATGGTGACATGCTCCTGTAATCCCAGCCGCACAAGAGACTGAGACAGGAGGTTAGCTAGTTCAAGGCCAGTCTGTGCAATTTAGCAACATCCTGCCTAAAATTAAAAAGAAGAAGGTGGGGAAGGGCTCAGTGGTTGAACACTTGCCTAACATATTTGAGGCCCTGGTTCAGTCCCAGTGCCAGTACCATTAAATAAAAAAGAGAAAAAGTTCCTGTCTTGAGTTGATGGTCAGTCAGGAGGCAGACCTTGAAAAGAACAAGGAAGTGGAAGGGGTGGATTTCAGAGGCAGGGGAGTCTGGAAAAGCCAGGCCCAGGTCTTTGGTGTTCATGGGCCTGGTGTTCTGGTGAGCGAACCTGCCCACTCTACATCTCTCACCTCCTGTCCAGGTTCAACTCCTTCCACCCGGACACGCACAAGCCAATGCACAGAGAGTGTGGCTTCATCCGCCTCAAGCCTGACACCAATAAGGTGGCCTTCGTCAGTGCCCAGAACACAGGTATGCCTCCCTGGGTACGACACCATCTCGTCATAAGCAGATCATCTCGGGTGACCTCTAGATGTGTCTGTGTCCATGGCTGTGTATTGTGGGGATGGTGGAGATGTGGTCCCTTAGGACTCCAGAGGGACAGGGCTTTTTAAGTGTAGGCCATCTGACAGCAAGGGCTTTATCTAGAAGTCTGATTTGTCCCTGGTGGATCATTTTGAGGTAGTTCATCAGCCGAACTTATTACATAGAAATTACTCAAATCATGCTGTATGACCTTGGCCTTGTACCCAGTTGCAGCTCATGGCCTAGGTTTTCAGGGTGTGCTCAGCCTGGAATGGAGCAGCCCAGGGCACTGGGGGGCATGGAAGTGAGCAGAAGCCAGTGATGAATATTGGTCCCCACCTCAGTCTCTCAGAGTGTGGGAACAGGGTTCCTCCTGACCTGTTAGAGGGGCACAGTAGGAACAGTGGAGTCCAGAGCACCTCCGCAAAGGTAACCTGCCATTAATCACCGCTTTCTATGCCACAATGAGTTGTGAGTCTTTTTCCTCCTTGGTACCCGGATGGCTAGTACAAGCAAGGAGAAATACTGTCCTTTGCTCCATGGCTACAAGGTTTAGGCCTCCTGTCGAGGCCTGGATTGCAGCAGGGGATGGAAATCCCTGCTCAGTGAGAGCAGGAGCCGTGGCTGTGGGGGTGAGCTGACTTCCCTCCCTTGCAGGCATTGTGGAAGTGGAGGAGGGAGAGGTGAACGGGCAGGAGCTGTGCATTGCATCCCACTCCATCGCCAGGATCTCTTTTGCCCAGGAGCCCCATGTGGAGCAGGTGAGCCCTGCACTGATGTCCAGATCATCTCTGTGGTGTATCTGCAGTGGTCATGGGTCAGCTGCCTTCTGCAGTGTAGCTTTCGTCTCACACTGTCGTCTAGTTGGCCTTTCTGTCGTCTGTCTTTCTCGCTTCTCATACCCTCCCAGGGTGTGGATATGCCCTCGTGTAATTACCGAGTCCCTGGCTAATGGCCATGTAGGTTGTTTTTAAGATTGTTGTTTCTCTATCACAAATATTTTTTATATTTGTGTTGTTCACTTTTTCAAATACATCTATTACTACTACATAACATTTTCCCAGTTAAATTGTAGGGTAAGAGCATCAGTACATTTTAAATTTTGATGGATAACTGATAAACTGCTTTTCTTGACAGTTATAATTCCCCTAGCATTTATAGGGAGCGACTGGTCCCCACTCCTTCACCTCAAACTTTTTTGTCCTTTAATTTGGTAAATACAAAATGACATATCATTCATGGTTTTTTTCCCCCCTTTGGTGATTGGTGGGTAGGGTTTGGTTTTGCTTTGTTTTGCAGTACTGGGGATTGAACCCAGGACTTCACAATGCAAAGCATGTGCTGTACCACTGCTACTCCCAGCGCTTTTTTTTTTTTTTTTTTTTCAGACTGGTTTGCTAAGTTACCCAAGCTGAGCTCAGACTCACATTCCTCCTGCCTTAGCCTTTTGAGTAGCTGGGATTACAAGTGTATGCCACCAACATCCAGCTGCTTATTGTTTTGAATCCAATTTAGGAGTGAGAGGGCTCATTTCCCATGCTTATTCTCTCTTTTTTTCTTTTTGTGGACTTAATGTTCAGTTTTGGTCTGGTTTTCTATGGGTTGTCATTTTATTATTGATTTGTTGGAGCATTTTCTATGCCATAGTTGTTAATCCGTTGTCTGCTCTGTCTGACCAGTATCTCCCCACTCTGTGGCTTGATTTATGATGTGCTTTGACCCACAGGTGTGAAGCTTTTCTGCAATCACTTCGGGATGTTTCCTTTATTGTGTATGAACTCAGGCTCCTGCTCAGGAAGGTGTTTTCTACTCCAGAATGTTAAAATGTATTCTGTCATTTTTTTATACTCTGGCATTTTTCCTTTTTACATTGAAATATTTAATATCCCTCAAGTTTTTTCTTTTCTTCTTAATGCAGTGTTCAGTTCCAGCTTCTAGGTAGTGCCCAGGAGTGCCCACACTATTTAATGGGGTGTCCTGCATACACACCAGGAACTGTTTTTTTCCTTTGTCTACTTCTTCAACAGTAACACATAATTTGAGTGCATATAGCTTTCTATTTCACTTTAATATTTCAAGGGAAGTTCCTCTATTTCTTTTCTTTAAGTTTTGTTATTCTTAATCATTTTCTCTTCTTGATGAACTCTTTTTGTAGCACTGAGGTTCAAGTCCAGGGCCCCTATACTGAGCTAAATCGCCAGCCCATTTTTGATTTTTGGTTTTGAGTCGAGGTCTCACAGATAAGCCCTCATTTTCATCTTTTAATTGAGTATTAAGCCAGGTATGATGGCACATGCCTGTAATCCCAGCACTCAGGAGGTTAAGGTGATTCAAGGCCAGCTTGAGCTGCCTAGTGAGTTCAAGGCCTGCCCGGACTACACAGTGAGACTGTGTGTGACAAAAAAAAAAAAAAAAGAATAATTGATTATCTATGGCTTTGGGAAGACTTCTGATTTCTGTTGTTTTGTTGAACTGGGACCACCAGCCCAGCACTGATAGAGCAACCAGTCCCAGTCCCTTGCTTCTGTGTAAATACTTATGTTTCTTATACTTGTGAGATGCTTGCTGCAGGTTACATTCTGGTAGAAAAAAAAGCCAGCCTTTATCAGGTTGAAATGCATCAGTTTCCAGTATGCTAAGAATTTTGTGTTGGGGGTAGGGCCTGGAAGAATGGCTCAGCAGTTAAAGCGCTTGCCTAGCAAGTGCTAAAATAAGCACTAAGTACCTGAGTTTGATTCCGCAGCACCACATAAACTGGGCGTGATGGTGCACACCTATAATGGAGGCCTGAGGATTGCCGTGAGTCCAAGGCCAGCCTGGGCTCCATAATGAGTTCAGGAACCAGCCTAAGCTACAGAGTGAGACCCTGTCTCAAAAAAAAAAAAAAAGAATTGTATGTAAGATGGGTTTTAGGGCTGGAGGTGTATGTAGCTCTGTAATAGAGCATTTGTATAGCATGTCAAGGCTCTGGGTTCAATTCCTAGCACCAAAAATATCTATAAGGAATGAGTTTTGAGTTTTATCAAATGCTTTTACACCCTCTTCTGGAAATATTCTGTGATTTTTCCACTTGAAGCTATTATTAGAGTAAACTATATTAATATCTTCAAAATATTGAGTCATACGTGCTTGGGGGATAACGCCAACATATCATAATTTTATTTAGATGTCATCATTGTGGTAACACTGTTATTCATAGACTGAGCTTTTTCTGTTCTGTAACAAAGGCCCAGAGGCTGGGGGCACAGCTCAGTGATTAGGGCACTTGCCTAGCAAGCGAAAGGCCCTGGGTTTGATTCCCCAGCACCACATAAACTGGGCATGGTGGTACATGCCTGTAATCCCAGAACTCAGGAGACTGAGGTAAGAGGATTACTGTGCATTCAAGGCCAGACTGGACTACCTGTGAGTTTAGGACCAACCTGGACCCTGTCTTAAAATAAAACAAAAAAATAGTCCCGTGCCTTTGGTACCATCACTTCAGGACCTCCCAGAGGTGTTCACTCAGCTGTGGAAAAGTGGCCCAAACTCACAACTCTACTTTGGTTCTCCTCCATGATTGTCCATCCATCCAAGTTCCACATCTTGCTCTCTGTAAACTCATATCTTCTAGGTGTCAATTTCACCTCTTGAAAGCTTTTCAGAATTTATGGAAGAATGCTATATACTGATTTGCCATTTGATGTCATTATCATTTTACTGATGTATGTGTATCGATGTGTTCCTTTTTTCTTAATCATCTTTTTAGAGATTAGTTGTTGTACCCAGGTTTCATGTAGGTTTTGTTTTTGCTAGAGGAACTAGCTTTGGTCTTTATTAAACAAGAGGACTTAGTCCCCTACAAAAGGAGACAGAGGCCGTAGACTTGGGAGGGCCAGAGTGTGGCAGGAAGGAGAGAGCTCCCATGCTCAGTAGCCTTAGTGCCCACAGGTCAGGAGCCTCTGCACATGCCTGAGAACATATGCCAGGGAGCTCGTTTCCCTCTCAGGTTGATGTGGGCTGAGGTAAGGAATAACACAGACAATGTGGGGAAGAGGACTGAAGGAGGGTGGGAGGGAAGGGACCAGCTCCTGGAGAGTATCCATCTATCCTACCACATTTGGTCATGGGAGAGAAAGAATGTGGCCCTGGGAGTTGAAGGCATTGCTCAGTGATTAAAGTGCTTGCCTAGCATGTGCAAGGCCCTGGGTTTGATTCCCCAGCACCACATAAAAATCGGCCAGGCGTGTAGGTGCATACCTATAATCCCAGTGCACTTGGAAGGCTGAGGCAGAGGGACTGGCATGAGTTCAAAAACAGCCTGAGCTAAATAGTGAGTTCAGGACCCTCCTGGACTTGAGTGAGACCCTATCTCAGAAATAAGTGAAACAAAAAGAATATGGCCCTGTCTAAGTATACTGGGGATTTCATTTCCTGCTCCTCCTATTTAACCAGTTCCAGTATTTTTTAACTGGTTGTTTTTGATATTTAGCTCCATCGCTGTTTCTTATTAATGTTGTAGTCATAGGTCTCATCAACCGATTTCTCTCAGTGGACAAGGGAGATTTTACTCTCTCAGAGGTGCCCCTGAAGTCTGCATTGTGATTTCACTGGGCTGCCCACGTTACACTGAGGTTGACGTTCACAGCAAGACTGCGGGGCTCCTCAGGGGGGCTCCACAGTGGCTTCTCTTTTGCATGTCTTTCGATTTTATGTACTTATTCCTAACTCAGCCCCATACTGTCATTCATCGAAGCCTCATCTCAGCACGCTTGGAACTGGTACCTGGTTTTCACCCTCCGAGTTCCCTGGTCCGCTCTGCAGAGTCCCATAAGGAGCTACTGTCCTGGGTCTCCTCTGTACCGTATGCCCCTCTGGAACTCCCATGGGTCCTTCTGTTTCTAATCTTTCTTTCCTTCGTTCTCCTGTCTCATGGTCCTTTTGCTCAGTTTTCTTGGAGATTTTGTTTCCTTCCAAATATTATATTTAGTTTTTAATTTTTGCCATTAAGCTTTTTTTTATTCAGTGACATCTCATTTGTCCCATGCCTTTTCTCAGCATCCAGCTTTCATGTATGGAGTCAGCAGTTCTCTGTAACCCTCGTGAGAATGTCGATAGCTTTCTTTCTTCTTCTGCCACCTCTTCGTCCCTTCCAGTCTGCTTATTTATCTTCTATTTTCTCCTCCTAGAGATGCTTTTTTTTTTTTTTTTTTTGGTAGTTTTGGGTATTGAACCCAGGACCTTGTACTAAACTGTAGCCACAGCCCATTTATTTATTTAAGACAAGATTTTGCTGAGTTGCCCAGAGTGGGCTTGAATTTGTAATCCTCTCATAGATGTATTCTTTTGATCCTAGTGTGTCAGGGATCCCAAAGATCCCTTGTAGCCTTGATCTGCACACGTGCCTGCTGTGTGGGAGCAGCAGTATATGACAGTGGCATCCTGGGTCGGTGGGGTCTGGCTGGTGGTTTGCCTGGGATTCCCTCAGCCTTCCTTATGGGTAACCCAAAGGAGACTCTGTCCTGCTGCCGGCTGGGGTGGGGCATCTGGCCTCCCTTAGCCCCGGCAGGCTTTAACTCCATCCTATTCCCCCTGGAAGCTGGCCACAGCCATGGCGCAGTAGAGCTAGGAGTGGGTCAGGGAAGTGTTTACTGCTTTCTTTTAACTCCGTAATTTTTATTTTCCTTTCCATTGTTACTCAGCATTTCTCACATACTTTGAAGGGTTGATTAGTTGGTTGATGGGTTTTAAAAAAATATAATTCATATATAAAAATATTTTTAAATGAGTTAAAAAATAAAAAGATATAATTCATGGAGTCAGGCTTGCTGGCACAGGCCTATAATCCCAGCACTGTGGACAGCTGAATCAGGAGGATTACAAGTTTGAACCCAGCCCAGGCAATTTAGCAAGACTGTGTCTCAAAATAAAAATTTGGGGGATATAGCTCAGTGAGAAGGTCCTCTGTTCAATCCCCAGTACTGCATTCAGTCTTTCACAATTGCTTTAGGAAAGTTTTTAGTTTAGAAAGTTCTGAATCCCAGAAAGCCCTGCTCAAACTCCCCACCCTGGGTACCACTTTCTCTTAGCTGTCTGCTTGTAAGCACTGGTACCCTCCTGCTCAGCACGCCCTCAGTGCCAACAGTGCTCCCAGCTAGGGCTGCTCCACCTCTTGAGGTCCTTGATTCTGGAAACCTTCATAGTTCCATGGCCTTTTTTTTTTTTTTTTTTTTTCTTTTGAGACAGGGTCTTTGTAGTCCAGGCTAGTCCTGAACTTACTATGTAGACAAACTCGCTTTGAACTCATAAGAAATCCTCCTGCCTCAGCTTTCTGAGTACTGGGATTACACACATGTACCACCCTGCCCAGTTTTATGCGGTGCCAGGGAATTGAACGAAGGACCTTGAGCTTTAGAGGAAAGCACTTTAACCGCTATGCCATTTTCCCAGCCCCTCCACGGTACTTGTAACTAGACTTTTAAGTTTTGTTTTTTTCTGGTCAGGTGCAGTGATGCATATCCATTGTCCCAGTTACTCAGGACAATGAGAGAGGAAGGTGACAAGTTCTCTGCCAGCCTGGGCAACTTCACAAGTTTCTGTTTCAAAATAAAAAGAAGGCAGGTCTGGTGGTGGAGGCCCAAAATCGTAGCAAATTGAGAGGCTGAGGCAGGAGGATCAAGTCCAGCCTAGGCAACTTAGGAACTTAGACCCTTTCTCCAAAATAAAAAAAGCCTGGGGATGTAGTTCATTGTAAAGGCCCTGGGCTTGATCCCTGGTACCATAAAAAATAAATAAATAATTAAAAATGCCTGGGGATATAGCTTATAGTTGAGGGCCTGGGTTCAGTCTCCAGTTTAAAAAAGAAAGAAGAAGAAATCTTGACTTTTCTATGCAAAAGGGAGAGTGAATTACGAAGGAGTTCATATTGCCAAAAACAGGAGCTGTTGAACACTGGAGAGCTAGCCCTTCAGAATTGGGTCTGGACAACTGTCACATGTAGGATGACCTAATCCAGGATATAACTGACGCATGCCCATTTTCTTGTGGAAATGCCACTGTGACTTATTCTGACAGATTAATGTCTCCAGGGGAGCTGGTATGCCTCTGGCATGAGTTCAGGCTAAACGAGCTGAAAGTGACAGTTACATAGCAGGAGCAGGTCAGGTGCTGGTTAGCAGAGACCAACACTTAGGCAGCTTCTAGATAACTGAGAGAGCCCTGTGTTCACCAGTAGGACTTTGGAGTCAGCTGAGGATGTGGGACTAGAAGTCAGAATGCCTTGATCCTGGCATGCCCCGTCAAGATTCCCAGCCACTGTGCCTGGCATCTGCTGGTCAGCACGCTGTGTGGCTCACAGGCCTAGGACAAGTCCCTGGCTCAGTGGGTGCAACAACACTCGTTGAATCTTTCACAGATAAAACTAACATGTTTTGTTCTCCATTCAGATTACCCGAAAATTCAGGCTGAATTCTGAAGGCAAACTTGAACAGACGGTCTCCATGGCAACCACTACACAGCCAATGACTCAGCATCTTCATGTCACCTACAAAAAGGTGACCCCCTAACCCAGAGCCCTAAGAAGGGGCTTGGCTCGGTCAGCTTGTCAGCAGATGGTCCTGCTGCAGACACGGGTGTGGCGCAGGCTCTTTGTGGAGAGTGTGGTCCAGATGTTTCTGTAATGGCATAGAAAACCAAATAAAAGGCCTTTATTTTTATGGCTGAGGATTTTGAATATCATCACTTGTGTAGTCTTTCTCTTCCTGCATTCTTAACAAGTTCTGAACTACATTTAAATCTTCAATTGAGTAGCCATCAACACGTTAAAGAGGAAAGATGAAACCAGATGTATTGTCACACTTGGCGTGATGGTACGTAACTGTATTCCCAGCATTTGAGAGGCTGACGTTGAGGTAATTGCTGGAGTCCAGGAGTTCTAGCCTACCTTGAGCAATAGAGCAAGACCTTGTCTCAAAAAAACAAACAAACAAACAAACAAAAAAAAACAGAACAAAACAAAAATTACTTTTTCCATCACTTAAGGTAAAGAATCAAGGCCCATCCCCTGTGGTCAGGGTGCTTGTCAGGAGCCAGGCTACTGTTGACTTTGCCAGTGTTGGTATCAGTTTTATTTCTGTTGCATAATACCATACTGCTTTCATTTTTTATAGGTTCTTATACAGTGAAACTTCACAGTCACCTACCAGATCCCTGAACCTGCCACCCAGTTCCAGTACCAGTAGGGCATGATATCCGTCAGGACCCTTTGATCTTGAACAGGCCCACTTGCCTCCCCTATATCATCTCTGGCCAAGCTGGCTGGCTACTTGTCCCATAGCTGCCCCAGCCTTGATCCCTGGCATCTTCCCTGTGTGTGACTCGCCGTGCTCTGTCCTCTGTCCTGTGGTCTGGAAGCTGCGCCTGTGCTCTGTTTGGAGATGTACTTCTGGGTGCTTTCATACCAGAATCAACAGGTTCAGTAAGCAGCGTGACCCCATGTGATCAGTTTCTGATCAACTTTTCAACAAAAAGTTCTACTGCCCATCGTGGACACACCTGATCCTGGCCCTCCATGAGGAAGGACTACAGGGTGTCCTCTGTCTGTCTGTCACTTACGCATTCAGTGGCAGGACTCTCAAAAGGGTGTCCCTTCACCTGGTGGGCTCTGTCACCTGAAAGTCCATTCCTGGCAGAGGCCAACATTAGCCTTTAATTCTTCCCCTTCAGTTATTCATCAGTTGTTAAAGTGAGGGTGCCTTGCAGCCCCAGGGACATCTAGTGGACGGGGCATCCTCCTCTTCCTGCTGTTAATCTGTATATTTCTTCCTGTATTTCATATAATTGTTTCGTGTTTTTCCAGTGCTGGGGATCCAGGAACTCATGCATGCTAGGCAAGCACTAGACCAGACCTGCATCCCCAGCTTTTGATGTAATCATTTTTTAAATTTTTATTTAAATTTTATGCTCAATTGTATTGCCATGCCGTAGGTTTTTGTTTCTTCGGTTTCCTCTGGGATATCTTTATCGACTGTGCAGCCTTTTCTTCTGGCTGAGGAACAGTTTGTTTCTCTTCAGTGAGGCTCATCTCCATGTGGGAGCTCAAGGGTGGGTTAATGTGGGCCTGAGCTCTCTAAGCACAGAAGCTCATCTTGGGTGCTTTATTCACCCAGATGTGGTCACTGACTAGAGTTTGTGTCTAAACCCTTAATGTTTAGCATCATTCTCTACATTTTTAAGCATCAGCAGCAAAAGATCAGTTCTCTTTTGGGCTGGGCACAACTACCCAACTTCACCACTGTAACACCAGAATGGCACATTCCTTTTATTTATTTATTTTTTGGTACTGAGGATTGAACCTCGAGCTTTTTCCTTCAGCTGTGTCACAGAAACCCCACCCCCGCCTTTGTTTTCCTTTTTCCTTTTACTTATTTTGAGACAAAGTCTCAATAAGTCACTCACTGAGTTGCCCAGGCTGGGCCCGAACTTGCCATTCTGCCCTGCAGCCTTCCAGAGTATGGGAATTACAGGCTTATGGCACCACACCCTGCCACACTGTGCTTTGCGCTCGCTTGCGCTCTCCTTCTCTCTCTCTCTCTCTCTCTCTCTCTTTCTGTGTGTGTGTGTGTGTGTGTGTGTGTGGTGTAGTGGCGATTCACACTGATCCACATCTTCAGCCCATTTTTAGTTTTGATCTTGAGACAGGGTCTCACTAAGTGGCTAAGTTTCCAGGCTCGGCTTGAACTTGTGATCCTCCTGCCACTGCCTCCAGAGCCCTGGGATTATAGACTGGTGCCACTGGGCCTGGCTCCCACATTGCTTCTTTATTTATTCACTTATTATTTATTTATTTATTTATTTATTTATTTTGAGGCAGAGTCTTACTCTGTAGTCCAGGCTGGTTCTAAACTATCTAGCCCAGGCTGGCCTTGAATTCATGGCAACCCTTCTGCCTGAGCCTCCTGAATGCTGGGATCTTAGGTGTGTGCCACCACACCCAGCTTTTCGGTAGCCAAAGAAACCTTGGGTTCAGGCTCTGGTTCCAAGGTTTGCTTCTCTCCCCTGTATCTCGGTGGCAGTGGGCACACTGGCTCATCGTGGCTAACCACTTGGCTTCCAGACCTTTCTGTGGACAGAACCAGGAAAACTTCATGTCGTATTCACTGAGCCATGTAGGTTATCCAGCAGACATCACAGCCTTCCTTCCCAAGTACATTATTAGCATTGGACACATGCACTTAAAAAGTATACATAATCTTGTAAAGTTTCCAATTCGAATTGCAAGATTGTACATGTTTTCTTATACTCAGTGGTTTTATCTCTTAAGCTGGAAATCTTGGTTCAGTACATTCTTTGCTTTATCCTACAAGATACATACGATTCTTTCAATGTAATAATAGCTATTAACAGTAAATCTGCTGATTCAACTTCAGTGTTTTTGCTATTCCTGTACTTTTCCCATTGAAGATATGAAGCTTAACTATGGTACTCTAATTGGAATACTTAATTTCTCTCTGTGCTTATGGCACTAGCTTGGTACAGACGTTGATTTCTAGAAATTATTGTCTTAAGCTAGTTTTTGCTCATGCAAATCATCTGATGTTTGACTTTACTTTTGTATGTGTGTGTGGTCTTGGTTATTGAACCCAGGGCCTTTACACTGAACTACATCCCTAGCCTTTTTTTAGTTTTTGATTTTGATGCCGGGTCTCAGTTAAATTGCTAAATTGCCTAGGCTGGGCTTGAGCTTGTGATCCACCTGCTTTACCATTCCAGAGTGCTGGAATTATAGACATGCACCACCATACCCCTCCCTGACAAGGTTTTGTTGCCAGAACTGTAAGGCGCCCTTGTTCCCCCAGGTGTACAGCACAGGCACACAGTGAGAGCTCTGTCAGCATTGATCTGGCAGATTCCCTGATGTGGGTGGTTCATGGTCCTTTCTAATTAAATAATGTCAGAACAAACAGCTTTGTGTACATTTTGGATTTTCTTCCAGTGTATCCCTGAGTTAGAGTTCTAAAAGTAGGATTGCTAGTCAAAGGGTAAATGCTTACCTGACGTGTAGCTTGGTGTCTATTCTCCATTTGAGGAGAAACATTTTGCATCCCCACAGCAGTTGATCCCCACAGGCCCACTCCCGTGGACAGCAGAGACTGGGAACAAAGCTAGATTTAGGCCAAGCTAACGTGTAGGGAGAAGGTTCTCAGGGTAGCTCTGGCTTGTCCCTCCTCCTGCTCTCTGTCTCACTGTGGTACTGGGGATTAAACCCGGGCCTTCACCCTGAGCTACATCCTTAGCCAGGGACTTACCAAGTTGTTAAGTGACCTGGGCTGGCCTCGAACTTGGGATCCTTCTGCCTCAGCCTCGAGTGCTAGGATTACAGGCCTCTGCCAGCAGGCCTGCCTTGTTCTTTCTTTTTTTCTTTTTCTTTTCTGAGACAGGGTCTCACTGTGTAGCCCAAGCTGCTCCTGAACTCACTGTTGTGGCCCAGGCTGGTATTGGACTCAGAACAATCCACCTGCCTCAGCCTTCCAAGTACTGGGATTACAGGCATGCACTACCATGCCCAGCTTTATATGGTTCTGGGGAGTTGAACTCAGGGCCTTGCGTTAACCACTGTGCCATTTCTCCAGCCCTGTCTTGCATTTCTTTCATATTCTTTTTCCTTTTGATTTTCAGAGCTCATGAGCCCTTCTGAATTAGGAATATTAATTCTACTATTCTTCATTTTTAATTAGGGTTTCTAAGATAAAAGGTACATAATAAAATCCAGTGTTACAGCTGTAGCATTTAATAGTCATGCTAATACAGCCATCACCTCTACTTGCAAGATTTTCATCCCCCCTGAGAGTAAACCCTGTCCATTCAACTCTGTTCTACCTCCCCAACCCCTGACAGCCACCAGTCTGCCTTCTGTTTCATTAGTAGCACTTTTGAAAATGTTAAATGTTGTCACCATTTTTTCCACTATGCATTCTTTTTCGTGGCTTTAAAAATCACATGTAGGGGGCTAGAGGAATCATACAGCGATTACAATGCTTACCTACCAAGTGCAAGGTCCTGGGCTTGATTCCCCAGCACTACATACTACATAAGCTGGGTGTGGTGTCACATGCCTGTAATCCCAGCACTCAGGAGACCGAGGCAGGAGGATTGCCATCAGTCGAAGGCTAGCCTAGGCCCCATAGTGAGTTCAGGACCAGCCTGGACTACACAGTGAGACCCTGTCTCAAAAAAAAAAAAAAAAAAAGGTGTGTAGGAAGATTTTGTCCACCCCTGAGTTACAAGGGAATTGGCCCTTTTTTTTTTTTTTCTTTTTTTAGTATTGTTCAGTTTTTCTGTGTAGCTTCTGCTGCAGTTGGGATTTGTCTCGGTATATAGGCTGTAGTGCGGATGGATCCTCCTGACTCCTTGTCTAGGTGGTGAGCAGGTGTCTCAGCATTTACCAGCAAGCCCATCTTTCGTCACGCACAGATGTGCCACCATGACCCCCGGGGGTCTGCCTCTGGGTGGTCCAGGCCCCAGGGCTCTGGGCTGCCATCTCCATTTGCCCTGTTGCCACGTGACTCAGCTGCAGGCAGGTAGGACTAAGCTTGCCCATTTCTTCATTTTGGGAGGTTTGGCTGGCTATTTTTGCTTCTCTTGTGAACTATTAAAGTTAGCTTGTTTGGATTTGGGAGAAAATTCTGGTATTTTTATAAGGATGTCATTAGCTTTGACGGTTCATATGGAGAGCTGTCTTCTCTATGAGACAAGGTATTTTTAGTTTTCCTTACACAGTTTGAATGAAGCCTAGGATTTCTGCCCTTTGTTGCTATTAGAAAGGGCCGTGTCCGTGGTGGTGCACACCTATAATCCCAGCATCCAGGAGGCTGAGTGAGGCAGATTGTCCTGAGTCCAAGGCCAGTCTGGGCTACATAGTGAGTTCAGAACAAGCCTACAATACAGTGAGACAAGGCTGTGTTCTCCACGGTATCCTATAACTGCACACAAAGGCCACTGATCTCTGTGTGCTACTTTATAAACTCTGCTGCTTCCTTAAGTTCTTAGTGTGGAGACACAGCAATCCTCCTGCCTCAGTCTCCCAAGTGCTAGGATTACAGTCATGCCCCACCACGCCTGTCTTATGTGGTGCTGGGGAACTGAACCCAGGGCCTTGAGCTTGCTAGGCAAGCGCTTTAACCACTGAGCTATTCCTTCAGAAACATTAGTTTCTTGTGCTAGAAATATACCAGAGGATTTGCTTTATGAGCTATCGGACTGGGGTCCCGGGCAGGTAAGGCAGCCCACACACAAGCATGGGAGGTCTCCTTCCTCCCTCACTCCACCTGCTGTCCAGTGGGCAGGTGACACCAAGACTGCTCTGGCTGGTGGTCAGGGAGAAGCCAGAGCCAGACTTCGCACAGCCACCTGTGGGACTGGGATCCCTCTCCATGATTCCTGAGGCGGAGGGCCTGACAGGAGCAGACAGATTCTCATGAGGGAAAAGGAGCCAGAAGAGCATCAGGGCCCTGGAGGGTGGAGTTCGGGAACAGCAGGGGAGGCCAGGCTATGCCCTGCGGGGACCTTGCGCACAAAAACTTCACCTGTTGGGACTCTGCCTTCATCAGGCGGCTGAGCAGGGCTAGAGTACCTTAGCAGTTTCCCAGCTCAACCCTGCTATATACAAGGGGAAGCCAAGGCAGAGACCCTGTGTCCACCTTCTAGCATGTGTCCCAAGGCCTTCAGCAAGCAAGCAGCATGGCTCCTACCTGGGACCCTCATCTCTGCACTGCGCTGGCCTGGATCACACGTACATAAGGCGGACAGAGTGACAGAGGTGAAGACAGCTTGAGCAGATCGAGGAGCCCGGAGAGCTGGGTGCCTGGCAGCGGTCTCGGGGTAAGTGCACACGTGTGAGTCCTGTCAGAGGGCTCCCGCAGAAGACAGCCTTGACTAGAAGAGTGGGGATGGTCGCACTCGGAAGTTTCAGAAGCACTGTGCTTCACACTCATCACGTTGGACTCAGCCTCCAGCATCAGAGGCCCATGCTAGGCTCGTGGGAAGCAGACTGGTGACCAGCACTGCCTTCCAGGGCCCGTCACCTGTCCTCAGGGTTAGGGCCTGAGACGGTGACAGGGTGGGCATACAGGGAATGTGGGGGAGATCGTGGGAGAAAGATCATTGGTTCTGACTAAACCAAGGGAAACAAGCATCCCCAGGTCCCTCACTGCAGCCACTCTCACCTGCTGCACTCCATCTGCAGAGCCCACTCCGTGCTCATCTGCTGCCTTCCTGCCCCAGGCTGCACGCGTTCCCATGCACTCTTCAGGTTCTGCTAATGACAACGCTCCAGCTGTTGTGAAGTGTACCTCCTCACCAGCATGCTGTGCCTCACTTCTGGGGGCCTGCTGGGCTCGTGTCCAGTTACAAGTCTAGCAGCACCCTTGGGAGACGCGGTCTGTCCTGCAGGGCAGCTGCCTCAGGGGTGAGAGGCCACTTGCACTGGCTTTAGGCTTTTCATTCTCAGGACCCCAGTCCCTCCTTCCCATTACCATCACCCTAGCTGACCCCCAGGTCACGAATGAGGCCTGGGGGCTTGTAACTCAACCGCCAGAGGGATGAGGCTCATGCTTTCTCAAGCTGTTATTATTATGTACTGCAAACACGTAATAACAAAAAGTAATGGGGGGGGGTAATAAGATGGGGTTCTGGGTCTGAAGTTCAGAGGCTCAGCCCCTCAGCTAAATGAGACAGGGTCTCTGGCATCCAGGCTAGGAGTTGGAATTACTGAACTTATTTCTTTCTTCCATTTTGTCCGGTACTGTGGACAATCCCACCAAACGCCTTAGGCTGGCTTAAGTGTTCTAGGGTGTTACGGTTTAGATCTGCAGTGTCTGCCAAGCACCTTGTGTTTGGAATACGACTGGACCATGGGAGTTAATTTTATCAATAATTAAACCTCTGATTTCCTGTACTGTTAAGAGGTGGGGCCTGACCCAGCCAGGAGGTGCAGGCCTGTGACTCAGTACTCTGAGAGCTGAAGCAGGAAGATCCCAAGTTTGAGCCCCGCTTTGGCAACTAAGGGAGATCCTGTCTCAAAATCAAAAATAAATAATGGGCTAGGGATGTAGCTTAGTGTGAAGACTTTAATGGGTTTAATCCCCATTTTTAAAAAAAAAGAGGTAGAGACTGGTCTGAAGAGACAGGTCATGAGGGCATGGCCTAGAAGGGGCAGGTCACAGGGCATCTGAGGGTATCGCTCCCTTGCTAGCTCTGTCCTTTGCTCTGTTTCCTGGCCAGCATGGGATGAATAGCTTTACTCAGGTTAGGCCCTCTGCCAGGCCCTCCCCACCATTGCCAGCAGCCCGCGAATGGACAGAGACCTTCTAAAACCATTACAATAAACCTTTCCTCCCTCAAGTTGTAGGTGTTGGTTGTTATGTCCTAGTACTGAGAAAGGGACTAAGATATAAAGTCATCCAGAATCTCCCTTGCCCTAAAATTAGGAGCTTCCCGTGGCAACATTTGCCATATCCCTGCTGTCCTGGACCCTCTGAGCTTGCTGTTTGTGCTGCTGACAAGAAGCTGTAGCCCCTCTAAAGCTAAATGGCTCAGAAGGGATCCCAGAAAACTCCCCTCCACTGTTCTCCGCCAAGTCCTCCACCGTATCTCTTACCATTTCCTAGGCAGATCGTTGAACACAGTAAGACTGACTGTGTAAAATGAACGTGACCGTTTGAAAAAGTTTATTACCAGTGTCCCACCAGTGGAACTGACCTCCACAATGATCCGCAGGCTGCTTTCTGCAGGGCCCTCCTCTGCCTGAGCCAAGCAGTAGATTCAGCTGAGTGGCTTCTGAGGGGCCAGGGTGACTGCAGGACGGGCACAGGGAGTTAAGAGAGAGGACCAGTGACCATGGCACATTCAGGCCCCTCTAAAACGCCATGCTGTGGGGCCTGGAGGAGTTGGCAGGGGAACTTGGATCCTGACATGAGCCCAGCCTAAGGAGCTGTGGGCAACCAGAAGCTGTGAAGACTGTCAGCACCTCTAGTGATCCTGAGGAACTTTGCTTCCCAAGCTTCTGAGTTTCCAGGGTCCTGGTGGGTATGCCTGTGGTCCCAAAAAGGCCAGCACAAGGAAAACAGGCAGGGTCGTGCTCACCCTCCTGTGGTGTGAAGCCTCACTGGGGTCCTACTTGTGCAGACCATCCTTATCCACAGTGTCTTGCATTCAGCAGTCAGGCATGCTGGTCTGAAGCCCCACACTCCGGTCCCCATCACAATGGGTGACACGCTTTCCCTCTAGAGGTTGTCTAAGCAACCAGCACGTGAGTCCTAGGCTTCATTTACAGGGCCAGCTTCTCCCAGGCCAGTCACCCTCAGTGTGAATGTGCAGGGTCTACAACCCACGAGGACTGAGACCAGCTCACGTCCTGAGACGGCCTTTCCTGGGGTGGGATCTGGGGGTAATCCTGACTCTTGGGCAGGTGCTCCAGGAGAGGGGCCTGGGTCTGCAGAAGACTAGGGCTAGGGCGGGGCTCCCAGGATTGAAGTATACCCGGCTCAGGGGTGCTGAGGGCCTGCCGGGTTGGGCCCAGGGTGCCGGCTTGCGGCTCCCGCCCAGGTCCGCAGTTCATCTCTCTGGCAACAGCACAAAGAAGGCAGCCTTCAGGAAGCGGCCAAAGCTGCAGAGTGCAGCCACAAGCCAGTGGGAGCGGAGGCCAGGGTCAGTGCTGACCACACACTTGAGGACGTCGGTCTAGGAGGGAAGAAAGGACAGTCAGCAAAGCCTGGCTTCCAGACCCCCAGCACCTTGCATCTGAACATACACTGAATCACAAAGGCCTACAAGGCTGCAGAGGAAAGGAGGCTGAGGTCTAGCCTGGAAGGCACCAGCAGAATGAGGCAGACAGGGAAAGGAAGGAAGGGAATCAAGGTGAGAGAAGAACCTGACACACTATGCCAGGGCTCTGGAAACATCCCCAGGCTAGTGCCAGCTCCGTTGGCTGGTGTCCTACAGAGGCCACAAGTAGCCCAGCATCCTTGGGTGAAGCCCTGAGCTGCCAGGAAAGGACAAATCTGGCTTCAGACTCTCTTGACAAGAAAAAGAGTTGAATTCTTTGAAGTGTAAGAAGCCTCTGGATGTCTTAAGTCCCCTCTGGAAAAATGAATACCTCCTCTGCTTCTCATTTCTTCCTATTCCTGCTGAGAAGGAAGTCTCCCTACAGACCAAACTCTGGCATGATGTCAATCAATACCCTCCCAATGGCTGCCCCAGCTCTTGTTCCATGGCTTTACAGGGAAAAGGCAGGAGGGGACAGTGGCTTTGGTGTCTCTTCTGCAGATTGCCTCAGCAGGGCTCTTCCCCACACTAGTCCAACCTGCAGGTGAGACTACAGCCTCAGATGGCCTCTTCATCTCAACCTCAAGAGATTCTGACGCCCCTGCACAGGGACCTGAATTTTGTTACCTTTTAGCTACTCTGGGCCCATGATACATGGGAGAACATGAAGCCCCTATGGGTGCAGCCTCCTTCATGCCCAGGGCCTGTGGTCAGTCAGGCTTAAAGACAGTGTGGGGAGTTCTTACTCTGACAGCCCCTTCTCTGAGCCTTGCTTCCCCTCCTTTGGGTGGGCCAGGGCTGGGCTCGGTGGAGGAAGGTGAGGATGCTCAGGATGGTCCTGGGATCTCTTCTCTGAGGGGCCTCAGTCTACCTCTCCTGGGCCAAAGAGCCACCTCTGCTGGCTACCTCCTATGGGCAAAAATGTCCACCTTATGGTGAAGGGGCAGAGACTTGGAGTTAAGGAATAAACTAGTGCTAGAAGGTGGCAGCAAGAGCAAGCCCAGTGACTTGGGTCTCAAAGCTGTGTTGGGCCCAGAAGGCCTTGCCTGCTGCCTACCCCTCCCCCACCCCCATCTCCTGCACCACTGCTCAGGTGCTCACTACGTCCCATTCCCTGCATTCCCAACCCCTTCCTGGCACTCTGCGCTTACCCATCCACCACGCCTCCTCAGCCAGGTCGCCAGGGTCTTGCGCACAAACTCCCCTAGGCAGTCGACCAGGGCATGAACCATGGCAGGCTGGGCCTGCCGCACGCAGTCCACAGCCAGACCTGCAGCCACTGCATACAGGGAGACCACCTTGCCCCATGTGATGCCTGCAGAGAGAGGGTTGCTGTTAACAGATGTCTGGCCAAGGCCCAGGCTCAAGTCTAGTAGCAGGAACACGAGAAGGGTCTGAGCTCCTCTAGGCCTCTTTTGCTCCTGCCATCTGCTGACAGGGCAGCACAAGGGGGCCAGGACCCTCCCTGCCAGACCCCACACCAACAGGGTGCCCAACCAGGGGACCCATCTGCACTTTCTCTAGCAGATCAATCCTGTCCACTCTCAGGGTGGTCCGGAGGCAGGTGGAGGTTTCAGCCTCCACTGCACACCTGCCCAGCATGAAGCAGACCACTGCTGGAGGCGGCCACAGAGACAGCAAGACCACTCGGCACATGGGACTGACTGACGTGGAGCTGACAGGGAAAACTGCATCCTCAAGGGTATGTTCACCCTTGTCCTCTCTGTTCCTCTGAATGGTGCTGCCAGGGCAGCAGGACAGGGCCCAGTGTCCGCACTTTATACAGGAGGAACTTTTGCCAGACCACTGACCTACGAAGGCAGAAATGAGACGGCGGCACCTGGAAGGAAAAGATAGATTAACGGCAAATGCAAGTCATGTGACACGATGTGTACTTATCATTTTCTTTTACTGATTTTGTAAATCAGTGAAAAAAAACTTCAAAGTACAAACACAGGGGCTAGAGGAATGGCACAGCGTTTAAAGCCCGTGCCTTGCAGGCTCAAGGCCCTGAGTATGATTTCTTAGCACCACGTAAAGCTGGGCATGGTGACACATGCCTGTAATCCCAGTGCTCAGGAGGCTGAAGCAGGTGGATTGTCCTGAGTACAAACCATTCTGAGCTGTAGTGAGATCCTGTCTCAAAAAAGGAAAAAAAGAAAAAGAAGAACAAGCACAGGGGCTGAAGGAATCACACCGTGGTTAAAAGCACTTACTTGCCTTGCAAGCACGAGACCCTAAGTTCAATTCCCCAGCACTGCATAAAGCCAGGCATGGTGGCACATACCTGTAATCCCAGAACTTGGGAGGCTGGGGCAGAAGGATTGCTGTACATCCAAGACCAGCCTGGGCTATATAATAAGTTCAGGATCAGCCTGGTCTACAGAGCAAGACCCTGTCTCAAAAAAAAAAAAAAAAAAAAAAAAAAAAAAAAAAAAAAAAAAAAAAAAAAAAAAAAA